>JAOEHT020163485.1:0-11740 GCA_025448195.2 Parazoanthus atlanticus
CCCCCAAAAAAAAGACCAAAAAAGTCACTTTTTAAATTCTTTTTCCATACAATTTATTTTGTATCATACCACCTTAAAGTACTCTCACCCTATTCAAACCTCTATAAATAAGGAACCGTTGGAGCTAGAACTCCAAAGTTTTGTGAATTTTCCTAGAATTTATTAAGAAACAATTTTATGCGTAAAGTTGTCTTTTTTAATTGATGTGTTGCCATGGCAACCAGTTTCTGAGTGACATGTCAGCGAAGTTTTTCTAGAAATTTTCTGATGATTTTAATTTTCTGAATATTTTTGTTGTGAAATAACTATTAATTGTAGTTTTTGGGAAATACAGTTTATTCTAACAGTTTTCTGCTAATTTTGAGTCAAATAAGACCAAGATGGCAGATTTTGATGTCATGCGACATCATTATTGACTTAATTAATAACTATTGTATTTACATTAACTTAATTAATTAGTGTAGCAATTTTGGTGTGGATAGCCAGACAAATGCTAATGATTTTTTTTAGGTCACAGGCACTTTACGTGCCCCACTCCCCATCCCAGTCAGAGAAATTCCAAAAAAGCCCATTCAGATTAGGGTTAGGCAAAGTGAATTGTGCTAAACAAATTGGAAATTTATGCAAAGACAATTTGCTTTAATTCACATTTAAACCATTGCTTCTTGTGTCAGGTTATCAGTGGTCACACAGGCTGGGTGAGATCAGTTGCTGTGGAGCCTGGGAACAAGTGGTTTGCAACAGGATCAGCAGACAGAACTATCAAGGTACTTGCAGCCTTCCCACAGGTCGCCCAAGCTCTGCTGAGTTGTTCTATATGTTGTATGGTGAAGAATTTATTTTAGACTCAGGGCTACTGCGGATCCTTAAAAAGTCTTATTTTGCTCTTCGTAAATTTAGGGCCTTGGAAAGGTCTTAAATTAACCAGAATTTCTGCGTGAGGTCTTAAAATGCACTGCAGCTGAACTAATTTTGCTCAATTGTCTTTTGTGCTCGCTAAATTTCCCTTCTTTCCAGGCAACCTGAATCAATTCTTGTTATCAACAACCAGCAAACAGAATTATCAATTTTAAACAACTCCATACATGTTTCGACTCTACATGTATCTCTGAGAGCAAAAGACAAAGTGTTGTTCAGCTGAGGAGCCCTATAAAACACAATCATCAAATTGCACATAATGGTTTCAATATAAAGAAAAACTCTTCAACTAATTGTAAATATTATAATATTATATAGTCTTGTTAATTCAAGTTTGTTGACATTTTAACACAGATCTGGGAACTTGGTAGCGGCAAATTGAAGCTGACCCTTACTGGCCATATCAGTACTGTGCGAGGACTTGCCGTCAGCTCCAGACAGCCATATCTGTTCTCATGTGGTGAAGACAAACAAGTGAAGTGTTGGGACTTGGAGTATAACAAGGTAAATGGCCACTGCTTCTTGTTGTATACCGGTATGTAATTTGGCTCCATCAGTTGAATCCAAGTTACACTGTTAAACTTTTGTAAAGCGTGAAGACAGGTCATTTAACATTGTTTTGCCAAATATGGTTTTGTGGCCATAAGGTCTTCAACAAACTTAGTGTAAAGACTGCATATTTGACATTGTCATCTGTGGTTAATTCACTTGTTATAATTATGTTAATTATAATTATGTTAGTTATTAATTATAGGGCTTGGATCACTGAATGCTTTCACCTTCTCTGTTTGACTTGGAAATATTTTATTTTTATTCACAAAATAATATTTAAAATACATAATCAAGGTTAAGGCCCTATTCTAAATTACAAAGACTTCAAATGTCGATATGTCCAAAGACAGCAAGTGAAATCAATATTTTATACCACTGAGCACTATCTTAAACACTATGACTGTTAATACTGTACAGGTTATCAGACATTATCACGGTCATCTCAGTGCTGTCCATTCATTGGACATTCACCCAACTATCGATGTTCTGCTCTCAGCAGGTCGAGACTCCACGGCTCGGGTAGGTAGTAAGTGGTAAATGCCCTGCTAGTTTTTAAGGTGGCTAAACACAGTTTTGGCAGTTTCTGAGTAGTTGCACATGTATGTATCATTCATAGGGACCACATTATGTCAGAAAGGTAACAGCTATGAAACTCAAACTTAGCAAGAGTAGAATCACAATAACAGAGTTTAGGTAGTTTGGGTTTTCATTCATGAAGATTTTAATCATTTCCATGACAATGCAGAAGTTTCAAAACAACACTAAAATATCACTTTTTCCAAGTTTGCTCACAATCTGGTCATTAGAAATTGGTTAATTTTTGCCTGATTTCAGGCAAGACCTCATTTTGGTCACCAAAGGCAAAAAAGTAAAAATCTGACAGAGGTGATCGACAATGTGACTTGAAATTGAGTGAAGTTTATTTATTGTAAATAAATCTGCAAGAGTTACAAAAGTTTGCATTGTCAGTATGTAGAACTAGGTGTTCAAGAGTTTTAGTACTTATAATTATCTTGCACATATCAACTATTGTTGCTCAAAAGTCTTAAAATCAATTTTGTTATGATTTTAGATCTCATTAACACTTACATTTTGTAGGTATGGGACATGCGAACCAAAGCTTGCATTCATGCTCTGACGGGTCATACAAATACCATTGCAGTTGTGAAAGCACAGGCAACTGATCCACAGGTACAGTAGACTACTCTGCTTTGTACATTTGGAAACTGTAAGTTCGCCTTGGTAAATCTTCAAGCTATGTTTTTGTAATTTAGTGCACTCACTGTCTGTTAGATTTCTTAATTTTACAATGAGCGCTATAGGGTCTTATCTTTTTGTTTACATTTAGCCTCATTAGCATAAAATGGAAAAAATTCAACTTTAAACTTCAAACAGAGTCTACAAATTGAAAGACCAGTGCAGGTTATTATTTTCACTGGAAATTTCAGTGATATGTTGAAAGGTTTCCGAGAAATGAGTGATTAAAAATGTGAAGATTTATAGAGATTTATAATAATAATTATTATACAGATGGCTGAGTGGCAACTTTTGCCACCAAACCATGCATTCTTTGTAAATCTGGAACTTTTCAAAAAGTACTTGGCATATCATGCTGTGCCATAGCCTTTCATTCTGTGAACTCTGTATATTTGAAGTTTGATTTATTCTAACTACATGTAGGAAAATGTAAACAATTACATCAGCAAAGATTCACCTATACATAGTGCACATACCAAAAATCATGAGATCAGTTGTTAGTACTGGCTTTCATTTGATGAATGTGCGAGAGCAATTCCATGGCATCCAATCCTCACTGAACTTGAAATTTCAATGAGGACTTGAACCTTTGGTACAATCAAAAGTATAATCTTTCACCTGCTTTTGTTATGGTTTGTGCTGGTTTTATGTTTGATTTCCAGATACCTTTTTAAATACAAATGTAATTTACAGATATTGGTTTCAAATTCTTGCTTTGAAATGGGTTCCAAGTTGCAATTTGACAAAGCTACAGTAAATGAGTTGTTGTTTGGTGTCATTCCTGCAAAATGAAATGCCGCAACATACGATGTAACAGTGGGTTCTGTTTCCCTCCAAATGTTTTTTTTACCGAAATTATTTAATAAATGTTAAGTTAGATGATTTTGTGGAGTGGTTAGACATACTAAATAAATAGAAAATAATTGTGTTGAAGATATCTGGAGAATGATACAACTAGGTTATTAAAAGTTGGAAAAATTGAATGTGCTACTCAAGTGTCTGTCCGGCAATCAGAGGGTCATGGGTTTAATTCCTGTTAGTGACTTAGATTTTTTCTAAGTATTTCAACTTGAATAGCACTGAATTTAAAGATGTGATTAGGGACTGTTCATTATTTATGGGGTTTACTGAGTTAGACAAAAAGTAGACAAGGTTTGGAAAATGTTCTTGGATTTTTGACGGGTTATAGAAATATTTGTAATGAAATATATGGGGCTTGCAAAATATTACTGCCTGTATTGGTCAGCCCAGTAAGGTATTCCCTTCATAAATTTTCGCACAGAATGTGTGGAACATATTTTCTCTGTAATAGGGTATAAATTTCTTCAGTTTGGTCTGAAATAGGGGAGTTTGAAAAAACGAAGAAGAAATCTACTTGTAGTTGTCCAACCTGGTATACCCCATAAATACTGAACAGTCCCTTACTGAGCAAGTGTATATTTCATTGCAGGTGGTAACTGGAAGTCATGACTGTACCATTCGGCTGTGGGATCTAGCAGCTGGCAAGTCACTAACTACACTGACCAATCACAAGAAGAGCATTCGATCCCTCGTTCTGCACCCCACACAGTATGATAATAGGAAATTTATGATTTCAAATCATCTAAATTACAAGTCTTAGTTCTTCCTTCTGTTAAGAAGAAATAGCTGAAACCATTTTAACTTACAATTACTGCAATTGTTATGACAGAACTAGTGTGTAATGTAGGTAATAATTTACATGTAGGTGGTGTTTAAACTTTAATGACAAGTTTCCATGATTACACTAAGAAACTCACCATCCAATAACACAAGAAATTTTTTAATTCAACATTTACCAAAAGCTATCCAAAGTGCTGGAAAAGAATTTAGAAAACAGCAATTGATTTTAGATCAGTGTAAAAAAGCAAGAAACATCTTTTTAAACTGCTTGTTGACAATTCTTCTGTCACTTAAAATGTGTACCATTGGTATAAAGATTGACATGAAACTTCCTCTCCATATACATACATACCAAACGTTACCACTTCCCAGAAGGGATTTTTCAGAGGCAATAACAAAGTTAAAATTGAAACTACATACATTACTAATAATTATTAATACAAATTCTAATAAGTCTAGTTTCGAAAGAATATGATTTAAAAGCTTTTGCTTCAAAGAGTGCTTAAAAAGGTTGACTGTTGACATACTTAGTTACATGTACATAGATCTTAGGACAAGGAAAAGAGAGTTAGGGCTTGTTTACATGAACTCAGGTTGACTGTCAACCCGGGTTGCCCCTCCCCCTCCTCCAGTCAAACCTCTGCAAGTGTTTACATGAACCCACCTTCTGACCCGGGCCAACACAGCTTGCCGGGTAACCCATTTTGAGACCCTGGTTGACCCGCCTCGGCTGGTTGAAAAGGTGTGAAAATCCATGCAAAAGTTCGTGTAACTTGGGTTCGACCAACACGGGTCAGTCCTAAAGATTCTTTCTTTTCTCAGAAATCAACATAAATAATTAGAAATCTGGACTACTTCCTGTTGAGACAAATAAATAATTTTAAGGTGGTCAGGGCTTCCTCGAATTACTAAAAGAAAAATCAGAAGCAGGTCACGGTTGAATGAACCCACCTCGCATGACAGCCTACCCGGGTTGGATCAACTGGATTCACATGGCTGGCAACCCAGGTTCATGTACCGATAAACATAAGCTTTTCACAGCTATGGTTGGCAAGCTGACCCGGGTTCATGCAAACGGGCCCTTTTAAGTGTTACTTTTAAAACATAGCCTGATTCATTGCATTGAAGAAAGAATATAAATCTAAATGTATAGTTGACAAAGGACATAAGCCCATCACCGTAGATGTGCAGGTGTCATAACGTGTGTTAATATGAACTATTTAAAGTACAAGTGCAAAAACTAAAATAAACTAAAAATACGTCAATGGTCAGGGTCTGTGAGGTGGAGTGTGAAGTCAACGGAAGTGACGTGAGAACCGTAATCAGAAGAGTTTTTGTAGATTTCAAAACTGCAGATGGTAAGTTCAAAATCTCGAATCAAAATTTCAACCGTCTGCTGCTACATGTCCACTGTATCTCTCAGCGAAGAAAATGAAAAACCTCTAACTTGTACTTATTATTATTATTATCATCATTATTATTATTATTACTTAAATCATCTTTTGGAACTGTTATTTCGATATTTCAAAATAATATGATGTTGCAGCTACTTTGTCTGCCATGGATTTCTATTCTAAGCGTTTTGAAGCAAATATATGTTTTTGGAACGAAAGAGACTTGCCGCCATCTTCAACGTGCTCAAAATAATATGTCTTGAAGTTTTGCCCAACCTCGCCACAATCTTTAAAACCACAACAAAGATTTTCTGAGTACGGTTCTCGCATCACTTCAGTTGACTGTAAAAGACTGTGCATGTGGTGACAGGAGTGAAGATGGATGCAACATTTATTAAATGCTCAAGTTTAGTTGCAGTCGAAATATATTTATAGTACGTGCGATTTGCATTTTTTTTGGAAATTTTAAATGTAATACTTGTGCAAAAATTCGATGCTTGCAGATTTACTTTTGCTTCGGCATCTCCAGACAATATCAAACAGTGGAAATTCCCTGATGGCAACTTTCTGCAGAACCTGTCAGGACATAATGCTATCGTGAACTGTTTGGCTGTGAATTCAGATAATGTCTTAGTGTCAGGAGGTAAGTACATGTCTGCAAGGCTAGCCACAGGCAGCCCAAGCTTATAGTGCGAAACTTGCAAAATGGAGGCCATTATAAGACTTTGTATGGCGAATTTACCCATTTCTCAAAAATGCTAGAATATTGCTATTATTGTGGAAATAAAGTTTACCTACCTTGAGTTCACCGTGTACTTGTATGTTATGTGCATCCGGTCTAAATGGCCTCAAATCGCGCCCAAAATGCACTGAATTTGCTTATTGAGTGAGGACTTTAAATTTGCAATGTAAAGTGCTTCAAGAAACTTTCTCGTTTTCTATTGTGTGGCTGAAGTAACTGTTTTCCAATTAAACTGGTGGTCTTTGTCTTGGGCGATATGACGGGCTGGTTCGGAATTGTAGCTTGAATCTTCATGTTCCAAATGTCTCACTTCAACATTTCAAAAGTTTCAAGTCTCATCTCGTGTTTTTCCTCCAGGCGACAATGGCACGATGTACTTCTGGGACTGGAGGACTGGGTACAATTTTCAGCGTCTACAAGCGACGATCCAGCCTGGCTCACTTGATAGCGAGGCTGGTATCTTTGAGATGACCTTTGACCACAGCAGCTCCCGACTGATCACGTGTGAGGCAGATAAGACGATCAAGATTTACAAGGAAGATGAGATGGCGGTAAGGCTCTATCTCATTTCACACCTTTTACGTAGTGTGATTGACAAAATTTGGGTGATCCATTCAGTAATAGCAGAGAAGTTAACATATCTGTGCTTGGAACGTTTCTTGAACCTGTTGCACAATAGACCCTTTCACGGTTCCGTCGCCATCTTTGGGGACAGCCGTGGCTAAAATTGCAGCAGGTGTATGGGAAGTTGATCGACTTTAAGTCCTTGCAACACCGCTACATTACAACGGATTGTATGGAGATCATATCTTTTGAACAAGAGCAATAGATTAAGGCTAGAACCTCCATAACCAAAATATTGAACTCCATGCCAAGTCTAAACTAAATGTAATTACATGTAAGTAACATTTAAGATAATTTGTTTTAACTTGAAACCTATGTTTCTTGCTTTGGGGATGTAATCTCCGCTTAAATACTTAAATTTGAAAGACTTGTCTTTATCAAAATCTGATGTATAATTGCGTAGTTACAAGGGTGCATACATTTGCTGTAATGTTACCAGTGGCCGCCCCACCATCACCTCTACCCCAACCCTCCAACCAAGATGGCCAAGGAAACCTTGAAGGGGTCTATTTATGATGATCCTTTTGTCATTTAAGTTTTTAAATTTATTGACCTGCAGCACAGTCGTATAATCTTGATTAGTCCTTAAATTTGTGGACACTTTACCTTGACAGTTGTTTACTTAACCATTGATTCGAATCGAGTGGAAACAAAAACGCAAATAACCAAATATGAGATTGCTTACAAATCTAAAGTATGAAACAAAATCGACCAGTGCGACTTTGGACTTCAGGGAAAATTATTACTAATTATCTTGTTCTTTTTCTTTCTTTTTTTTCCAGTCGGAAGAGACTCACCCAGTCCAGTGGAAACCCGAGATATTGAAAAGAAAGCGTTACTAGATGTCTGCGATCAGTAGAATTTTCTTGTTTGGCACAAAAACCAAACAGTTAGATTCACGTGGAATTCTTGGTTTGGGCAGACTTGCACCTAAACACTCTCGGGGTTTTCGCTTTTAGCCTTCCCTGTACTGTCTAACTAATGCAAGTCCAACTCGCCCACGCTCTTCTATTTCCTTTTTGTATTGTACACGGCACAACAGTCGATAGCTGCCTGACACCGATACCCTTCGGATACAGTTGTAACTTTTTATACTTCACACTGCAAGCAATATTTGGAACTTGGAGTGGTTCTCGACTCATATGCAAGAAAGACATTCAAGTAATATCCACACTTTTTGTATATCGCTTCAAAGATCTTAAAAACTTTACACTCTGTTGCCATCTTGTTCCAACACAAGATAATGTAGATAGTTTTCCTTTGTAAATCCTCCGAAGTATTAGAATTTTGTTGTTCCAATATTGCCACGTATATGCAGGGAAATAAAATGACACAGAAAACTACTTTTGACTAAGAGAACTGTAATAAAGAATAATAACTATCCTCGGTGTTATTAAAGGTCAGGCTCTGCTTGTTCAAAGAGTGGAAAGCGCTTTCCAGTGGTCAAATACTTTAAGAATATACCAAACCAGTGAATCTCACTTTTTCGCGCGCCCTGATTGGCTACTCAAACTCGGAATATCCTGTGTTAACATATACCAAGCAGCAAATAGTGCTTTTCGCGCGCTCTGATTGGCTGCTTGAGCTCTTAATATCCGCCGCTATTCGTGAGCACAGACGCGAGCGCGCGCGGCTTAGTGATGAAAGGAGTTCCTGTGTTTCTATTCATCTAAAATTAAAGTTTCTTCATTTCACTGTTTTGGTATATGCTAATACAATTATTCTCCGAAGTGGAGGTGGGTAACGCAGGATATTCACCGAGCCGCGAACATAAGTGAGCACAGACGCGCGCCGCTCAGTAGTAAAGGTAATTTTCTGTGTTCCTCTTCATCCAAAATTTAAATTTCCATAATTGTTTTTCTTCTATTTACCATGATCTGTTGAACAATTTCTCAGCTAATGTTATGGTAAATATCGCAGAAGATGCAGACAATATTTATTTACTGTTAACCTTTGTACAATTTTTCCTTCAAATCATGCACATGTTAACACAAATAAGTTGAAAATGAGATACATGTTTATCAATGTCTTGATATGAAAAGCAACTGCAAATTCAGATGTGTACTATGACGTTATCAACGGTGCAGTAAGGAGTTGCAGCACAAAAGAATGGTGGGATGAACGCCGACTTCATTAGCTGGAGAAAGCTTGTTTTCATATGTAGCTGGACATTGGGATCCTTTGCATCGCCAACGAAGAAATACGAAGGAAACCCAGAGCTCTTTAGCCACGACGGCTGACTTTTCACTGCAAAGAGACAACGACAAAAATGATTGACTTTCCTTGTTAGCTTGTTTCAGCTCACGTAATTTTTGTCTATTAGCAAGCAGCCATGACATTATTTTGCCAAAGTGACGGGAGAAAATGAAAGAAAAAGAAAGTGAGAAAAATACGGGAATTGTGTATAATATAACTGGGGTTTTTGGCTCCGTGCACTGAAGTATGAATGCCACAATTCCAGTTTAAGTTTTTCGGTTCATGTAATTATTAAAGACTGCAACTACAAGCTAGGATTTTTGACAAAACAATAGCTGCTTCAAATCAATCGATGAAGAAACAGCCGTGTTACATTTTGGCTGCCGTGAAATTGCATCGACCTTCCCTCGTGCTTAAGTTAAACCGACAACGTTTTGAGGCCTTGAGTGTATTAAGAAGCCTCTGTGGAAATGAAATCTCCGTTAAAACATTCACCCAATGGAAATGGAGAAGGTTCTACACATTTCCTGATGTAATTTGGGTAAGCTGGGGCTCACTGCGTTTCATGATACCTGGTTTAGTCTTTTGACATAAGTTATGAATGCGCGGCTCTTTTGCAGTAAGGTTGGGTCAGCCACACTCCGTCAAGAAAACGTTAAACATTTACCGCTCCGGCATTCAACTGCAGCATATCCCGACGGCAAAATCGAACGAAATATATAACATCATTACCGTATTTCCTTTATTAATCCCCCTGGGGGCTTATTCTTTTTCAGTGCTTTCGGACTGGGGGCTTATTAGAAGGGGGCTTATTAGAGACGGGGGCTTATTAAAAGGGGGCTTATTAGAGACTGGGGGCTTATTAAAACGGGGCTTATTAGAGACTGGGGGCTTACCGGTAACATATTTTCCTAATCTTTAGAGATTCAGAATTAGTTTTATTCATAATTTTAACAGGTAAAATGGCTTTCAAAAGTTCTGCCAAGGGAAAAGGATTACAACGTTATCAATGTTAAATACATTTAGTGTAAATAATTTGTTAAAACTAGGCAGTTTATGACCTGATAAACTGAACACAAGTTGTCGCTAACACTCACATTTTTGCATTGAAACATATACGTTGGGGCTTGGGACTTACTTAATTTTTGGTGCCTCAGACGGGGGGCTTATTAGAGGCTGGGGGCTTAATGGAGGAAATACGGTAGTTGTTTGACAACTGTCGTAGTTTACGATTTGTTGTGTAACACAAATTAGAAAATAGAACTTGCCTGCGCAGTCCGGCCAAGGAGTGGTAGATACAGCTGGTTGTCCGGGAAGGTTGTAGGGTTTCCATGTGCCTTCAGAACAGTAGTAAATCAGAGGAGGATTGAAGACAAAATCGTACTTCTTGTTGCATGCTGGGACACAGAGACTGTCGCCATGGATAGTCATGCAGCGGAGGGCTCCATTCTTGGGTGGGGGAAAGATAGGACACGTTTTTTCTGTTTGGGAAAAGAGTAACCAGAATCGAATTTATATGCGTCAATGGCAAACTCTGGTGCCACGTGCGCGCAAACCACTGAGATTATATCTGTTTTCAGAATCAGCGACCGCTCCCGTGAAGTGATAACCTAACTGGCCAATCATCGTTCACCAACTTACTATTTGGTCTGAAAATTCAATCCACTTGTGTACTGATCCTAACATTACACAATCATGGTATTTACTATCATACCAATTGTGGTATTTAAGCCAAGACAAAAGAGTCTAACGCTTGATAGTTTTGCTATAAAATTATGTGACTGATGTTGACCGAGTGAAAGAAGTAGTATTTTTAGGCGTTATATTGGATGAGCACCTATCTTGGAAGTGTCATATCGCTCACCTTTCCAGTAAAGTCTCTAGATCAATTGGTACCATTTATAAATCAAGTTTTGGCCTCCATAAATTAAATCTGCTCTACGTATGCTTTATTTTTCGCTCATCTATCCCTATTTGTGTATTGTATAAGTGTTTTGGGATCAAATTACCCCACAAATTTAAATCGTATCGTTGTGCTTCAAAAACGAGCTATTAGAACAATAAGTAAATCTCCATTTGATGCTCACACTGGCCCTATCTTTAAGGAAATTAATATTCTATCTTTTCATCATATTTACTTAGTTCAAATCAGAAAGGTAATGCTCCAGTACAAAGCTAGACTACTTCCTATCTGTTTTGAAAATATATTTTTGTTAAGAAGCCAATTTCATGACCATAACACAAGAAATGCAAATTCGTTTTACCTTCCCAAATGTAGAACTAATATAAGGCTTATCTCCTTTCAGTATCTAAAGCTAAATCCTTTCCCGAGCCAAGTCCCGGCGCTTATCTCCGGTTTCCGTAGTGTTAAGCGGATGAGAGTCTGTGACTCCCCCTGGACAGGACACTAATCCAT
>JAOEHT020163570.1:0-11737 GCA_025448195.2 Parazoanthus atlanticus
AAGAAGGGGGAAGTAAAATGGGGCTAGGGTTAGGGCAATTAACGCAAAAGTCACCTTGAATTGTCAAAAACTAACTAGAAACCGCTAAACTGCTATTCGTCGGCTTCAATTTAGTGAAAACCTTACTCAAATGCGATGAAAGACGACAGAATTACGAGCATTTGAAAATAGGTACCAATTTGGTGTAGGAGAGAAATCCCTTTCTCCAGGAGACCCCTTTGCTGTTAACGTGCTTCATATGTATAGAACCGTTACCCCACCTATTTAGCTAGAGTCCATTAGGCCTTTACATGTACAAACCATGATTATGAACTGTTTATTCTATAAAAAGATAACTACACTAAAAAATCGTAAAGTTCAATAAGTGCCAGAAGACTAGATGTGTTTGGATCCTAATTGGCACCCCGCTTTGTTGCCCAAAATAAAGTTAGCCAGAGATTTTACACAGCCAAGCTATTTTCTAGAATTGTAAATCTTTGACTGTCTTTCTTAAACGAAAACTGGGATGTATAAGTACCTCGTGTGCTTGGCATTTGAGACGAACTATTTGCTGTCGGAGACAGTTGTAACAGGGCCATCTTGGTCGACGTCAATTTTTTTTAATACCAAAGACTTTCAAGACGAACAAATGAGGAAGAGAAAACAAGAAACAGTTCGTAGGGGAAGGTTGAATATTAATTTATAAGGAATATACTGACAAGATGTTGCCACACAACAAATCACATTTGCTTTGTCGTATTTTTGTCCAAAGACAAAGATGGTGGACCATGCGAGGTGATGGCGAATGCATATTGCCGTCAATAGGGCGTTTTCACGTGACGTACATGGCCGCCATGTCCTTTGTCATTTGAATCCCTGGGGATTGAGTGAAAACGCTCTATACTTGAGTCTAATCTGTAGAACATAAAGCATCTTGCTTATCTGCCAATTTTATTCTAATATATATAATCTACAACTGTTAATTTATTTATTTTTTTATTGTAATGCGCCATTGATTGTTTAATAGAGAAATGCTGCACTAATAATTGTTGCTTTACAAATATTTTAGTAGGGTGCGTAATTACAGGTTATTATTAATATACCCAAGACAAATATATTGATTATAAAATCGACGAAACGTGTACGAGTTTAATAATTTCAGTATAATCGGTGCACGTGATTACGCTATCAGCATTACCTCCTCTTCAGTTTAAAAATTTTTCGAGGAACAAACTTATACCAGTTATTTTAGTATTACCCCTGTTTTCATTGCTACTGACAATTAAATTTATTTTAGTGTTTTTCAAGTGAGCAGAGGACCCCCCTGGATCCTTAAAAAGTCTTAATTGCGCTTCGTAAATTTAAACCCTTGAAAGGATCCTAAATTCACCAGAATTTTTTCTTGGTGTCTTAATACCTACTGAAGTTAAGTATTTTTCCCAGTGGTCATATTTTGAAGCTCAAAAGAAGAAATATATTCCGTGTTTTTGCCTGGCGTGAGCTCGTTTTTCGGAGTTTCTCCCTCCATCAACCCGCATCACCCATGCTGACCATCAAAAGTCTTATGACTGTTAACTTTTTGTAAAAATCCTTTAGAGGTTCCCTCACCGCTCTGTAGTATCCTTGTTCATCCTCGGGCGAGGTATTTACAGTTATATATTTCTTCAATCCCAACAGTCTCTTACCCATACATGCTCCCTGCCGTCAAACGTGGTCGAGCTGATGAGTAAAGGCTAGGGTGGAGTAGAGGATCCCGGACAGATACTTGTACTTCAACCCCACAAGTTTACTTAAGACGTCCCAGCTCATGGGCGTCTGCTTGGCAGCTTTTTTCGTTGGTTCACGTTTGACAGATTTTGATTTAACGCTAACTTCATTCATGGGGTTGGGTGACGTGCGTTCTGTCCTACTTGGACTTCTACCAAAGTCTTTGTATTTGGTGCTGACTGAGGTTTTATCAACTGCATGAGTGACACCTTTCGAAGTATAATTGGCACCTTTTGGTCTCTCTTTGTTGTTTTGCATAGCTATATTGAGTTTTTCTAGATCTGTGATAGTTGTGCAGTCCCTCTCTCCACATCGTCGTTGAAGAGGCACTCTTTTTGAGTTACGGTTTGTTGACATTTCTAATGCCGTCCTCTGAAATGGTCGAGTTCCTTTCCTGTTATCAACTAAATCTTTGCTCAAAGCTCTGCTGCTGTTTGATTCCTGGAAATTGTTCACACACTCAGGAAGAATTGGCGGTTCTCTTGTGTCCTTTTGTGCATGTGCATCAAGGCCTTTATCAGCCATTTTCTTCCCTTCATTACTTGTCCTTTTAACACTTTCTGATTCATCTGAATTACTTATATTTTTCTTAATGTTTGGCATGCATTGTAAACTTGATTTGAAGTTTTTCGTTTCTTTTGTCGGTTTTTGCGTATCACCAATGTTTGACAAGTGGAGCGAGTCTTCGTTTTTCGTCGTTACTCTTTTGTTCTTACTTAAATGTATCGACAGCTGAAACGACGTTGGCAATGAGGTATCAATATTACCAGATTTCTTGCTCGTCTCATTCAAAAGTCGCTGTGGATAACTTGGAGATATTTCACCAAATCCTCTCAAGGTTGTACTGCTTCTTGGGTCTGAGTGATAATCAGCGGAATCGTTTGTGAACACCTGCGCTGTACTCAACGGGGGCAAATGTTTCTTTTTCTTGCAGTTAAGGCTATTTTCTTTGCATTCAAGCTTTAATATTGTTGAGAAATCATCAACAAACGGTTGCCAATCAGAACTTGTGATGTTCCCAGTCAACCTAGCGTTAATTTTTGGCAAAGTTCTTCCTCCGTGATATACTTGCGTTTTTTGCTCGTTTGACTGATCTAGTTCTCTTCCCAATTTCGTTTCATGTTGCTTTAAAAACGTCTTCTGCTGAGAGGAACGAAATCGATTGTCTATTCGCATTTGCTTGTGGATTGCCTTTTGATATCCTTTGTATGTTCGTTGTTCCATGTTGTTCGGAGCAGTAACGTTTCTTTGCCATTCAGACCGCATTGTCTCGGGATTGTGTTTTGGCATGACTGCTTGCTTAGGCCTAAATCAAAATTAGATACCGGTAGACAAGTTTAACATTCAAAATTGCAATAGTATACACACATACACAAGTTCCCTAGCAGATTGGTGTGTTGTTCTTTGCCAATTCTGCTTTAAGTGTTAATTGTTCTGTTGTGGCTTGTTTACCTTTCAACGTTTTGCGAAGGCCACAGCGCTTTATTGCCATCCAGATTTTCTTACTTGAAAATTGAATAAAGCACGTATTTTGCTCCTGTCAGCACTAAAAGCTGCTGTTTCTGTTGTGATAACACACCAATTTCAAACTTAATTTTTTTCCACTATTTCACATGTCACGGCTGTTTCGATTGTCCAAACTTTCGCGAGAGATCGAATTCTTGAGTAGCAATAATATAAGGTTTACAAACATGCGACTTGCTACGCCTCGTTCCAGTCGCGTATTCTTTCGCAAGGGAATGGTGAAATGTACAGCTTAAATGAAGATGAATGATGTCGAAAAGTTTATAACTTCAAAACAGCTTTTGATGTGTTTTTTGATGTGTTTCTTGTTGTTGCTTACGCAATTCGTTTATTATTCCCTTCCCCGGAAAATCGTACAAAAAGCTGTTCTTATAGAAATTGAAAATTGAAAGAGCTCGGTTTATTTCCTTACTTGATTGCGGGCGGTATCTTTAGCAAAGAGACACCCTTTAATTTCCTAATTGTTGCTTTCCTAATAATACCCAGTCGTTAGAAAACAATATATTGTATATCGTATGAAAAACGCAAAAATTATTAAATGTCTTTTGTCAAGGAACAAGCATGCAGGAACATTTGTGATATTGGTCTTGTCAGTCAGGAAATGATTTGAATTTCGTTTATTCAGTTTGCAATTTGCAGCTAAATGTTTTTGTTTCGTACTGTCCTGTAGTCTTAACAGTTAACTTTCAAGTCTTCAGTATGTTTTGTAGTTCTACGCTCTGCAGTACTCAGTATGGATTATTTATTCACTGGTTAAAAACTACACAGTTCGGTGTTCCCGCTTGTTTGTTGGTACTTCTTTTCTACTTTGATATTACCTGCAGTGGCAGACTGTCAGAAGGCCGACAATTTGTCTCTTTTTCTTTTTCTTAAGATGATACCAATTTTAATCTCTTTCTAAACAGTAGAAATGCTACAATATCATAGGATTTTACAAGTTGGAACGGTATTCACGAGTAAGAAGATTAATACTTATACGGTTTACAGTAGCGTAGGTACAATTTTTTTTGAGGCAGTTTTGATCATTTCTTCGTGTCACTATCGATATTCATGTTCCCCTTGTATTTATACAAACTGTTAGTCTTTGCCAAAACAATCAAAGTAAATCAGAATGATATTCGCAATCTTCAGTCTTTGGAATTTGTACGTTTTCGCAGATGTTTTCAAAGATGATTTTCGCAACTTTCTGAGGTGAAGAATCTAAGAAAAGAAAAGCAATAGATAAATGATCTAAACAACTCCTCTTCTAAGTAATTTTTCCTTCGAGTATCTAGCTTTTTCCGAACACTGATAAGATATTTGTATTAAAACTCCGTGTTGTTTTAGTTTTGTTTACAGTATATACCTTTTATAATTTTTATTTCCAATGGACCACTGTAATTAGCGAAAGCTATCCTGGCTTCCCCGCCAGTGTGTTCTATTCATTTCTGTCTTAATCGTTGTTTTTGCTTTATTTTTTGTTGATTTATTTGTTGTTGATGCTGTTGTATTATGTAAAAGTTGAATAAACAACAATAATTACCTAGCGGTAATGTTTTTGATCTATTTATTTCAAAAGCGGCTAAGTGCCGGTTTGGCTGCGCTTTCTTTGGTGGCCCCGCTTGACGTCATCGCACAGTAATTTTACCTTTTTGGCTTTTAAACTTTTGCTTTTTCTCCGAAGTTGTTAACACTGGCTTTCTTTGGTGGCCCCGCTTGACATCATCGCACAGCAATTTTACCTTTTTTTGATTTTAAAACCTTTGCTTTTTCTCCGAAAATCGACTGGCTTCACTGCTGCACGTCCCTTGGGGTTTCTCTGTTGTTTTGTTGGGCAGCCGTAAGTCTTATTTCGTCTGTCCCATGAGGATTTTGTGGTCGGCTCACATGCTGGCTACAGCGTAATTCTCTTCGCTAGAGCCCACATTTTTATCTGGCCTGAGAAAATTTCAGTTTTCTATTTCAAACATAAGTATTAATGTCATTTTGTTAGGAATAAACCATTAAACGAGATATGACTCGAGTATGATTTTATATATTTATTTTGTGTTTGATTGACGGCGCGGGAAGTTCTGGAGGATTGTCTAACAACCAATCAGTCAGTGTAAATTATAAAAATATTTTAAGCTTTCTCCGTTTTTTCCCGTTATTTTTCTCAATTCGTGTCATTTATCAATATTCATTCATATGTAAATGTAAACACGTCCCTATACCACCTGCCTCGATTGGCTTCGCTAATAGCAGGTGGTCTATAAATGTTGTAATATTGTTTCGTAATTATTTTATTAAAATATTTGTTGTTGTTGTTGTTGTTGTTGTTGTTGTTGTAACTCTTTGCAAAGACTGAATACCAAGGAATTGTTTAGGCGTTGTTTAATTTGTAAGCAAGTATATATTGAGCCTTTTCATATTGAACCCTTCAGTTCTCATTATTTATCAACACAAAACAAAAAACTGACAAACAAAAGAGTTTGTAAAATAAACCCAAATGAACTATTACAGAAAACAACAGCAAAGAGCCGCCGTTGTGAACCGCTCGGCCGACAGAGGAACAACTAGCTAGAAACCCTGATTGAACAACATCTATAACATTTTACATTCAATTCATTTGAAATGATATATATTTACATGGAGAACACCCTGATTTGCACCAGATCTTTATTTTTTTACTTCATTTTATTCAAAAGTCCCTTAGTTTAGTTTGCCGTCGGATAAAATCAATTGGGCGTTTAGCGGCTTTGCACGCGTGCAGCATTTCTTAAATAGTGGCGTGTGGGGCAGATGGCTGTTAATTGGCGTGTATTATATGTTAATGCGAACAAGTTGAAAGACAGTCATGTTTGTCATCAGAATACTAGTGAATTTGGTTGACTCGCATCAAAATGCCTTCTCCAAATTGCGTTGTAGTATTTGAAACACAAAGATCTCCGTATTTCTTCGCTGTTTTGGAACAAGAGCTGTTGGTAAACCATAAAAAACAACCAGTTGCTTCAAAAATACTGACCACAAATCTCATCGAGCTGGAAAATGCAGAAACGGTTGAATACAATGGAAGTAATTCTCTTAGTGATGGAACGATGTTGGGACGAAGTTACCGGTTTAAACCGGTTTTTCGCACGAAACACACGGAATGTGCACGAAAGTTGACGGAGATCACAAAGAAAGTAAAGGAGTCTTGTCATAAGCTTGTGTCCTCCAAAAAGAGACTAACGACTCCTTCGTCAAAAGTTGGAAAAACATCGGATAAAACAAGAAACGAAGTTGAGGCATTGAAGCTCGTCTGCAATGTAGTATCTTTGTCGATTTTTGAAAAGCGCGAAAAGGCTCCAAAACACAAACTACATGTAGAGGTTTTAAAAGGTCGTCATGACGTGAAATGTCCAGCACAAACAGTTCAATATCAGGAACGTACAATCATCTCAAATCCACCAGTCAGAAAGAGAAGTGTGCTACTTAGCGAGAATTATAGACCGAAGGGTCTCAAGAAAGTCACTTTTAGTCTCAGTGAGTCACAGTCGCAGCTGAGCAATAATTCAGAACCCAACGATAATCCGGAGCATGTCTCGACCAACTATGTCCAGAGCAGCGAAAGAACATCAGTCAGTTTAGGAGTTCCGGCAAAACTTCAAGTCACACTTCAGATAAACTTCCTAACGTTACAAATAAAACGTCTGATTCAGCGTTGGAGCCAAGGGGAAAGCAAGTTTCCAAGCCACCAAGGAAGGGCGATTGGAAGTTCAGTAAACTGGGAGGTAGAACCAGCTCTCAAGAGAATGATAAAATCTCTGCGACGGTTGGCGCTCAAAGGTCGGACGCTCTTGAGAAGACGTCCAGGGGAGCGGCGCGTGGAATGCAACACGTTTGCGTTAAGATGCAAGAATTGTGCAAAGAAACTGGTACCGAGAAGAAACTCCAGCAGGAAACAGTGAGTGATCAATCGAGTCTACCACGTGTGAGCATTAGTGACGTCTTGACGTCTTGGAAAGTAAAACAAGATGATTTACACCTACTAAGCAGAATCGTAGATCCCAATGTCGAGGCCAAAATAGATTTTGAAGAGCTGAAAAACTGCAGATATCTAAGACTTTGAACCGCAATCGTCACTGCCGGCCAGTTTCTGCGCCTGGTTCAATTCAATATATGAGGCCCTGAGCTATAAAATATTGTGACTAGTTTTGTTGTCTTAATCTTGAAAGACTTTGACAGGCATTTTTCGACAGCTTCTCGTGTAAATGCCTTGATATCACTCGTATCACGAATTATGAAATGAAACTGTTCGTTGCCCTCCGAAATTTAGGAAAAACTTTTAAGTTTTTAGAAGCGAGTGAGACATACTGCAAAGACGCAGAATACCTTAAATAAGAAAGAAAAACAGGTGTATGCACTCCTTTTTGTTTTATAAGAAGCTTTTTCGTAAAAACGTTGAGACTGAAATTGCCAAAATTTAAGAACATGCTATAAGAACACACCTCAGGCTTGGACTAGCTGGGAAAAGAACGTTTATTTCTATACATTTTGAAAATGGAACGGAGAACCGCTCAGTAATAAATATCGCGAGAGTGTGGTAGTGATTTTCAAACGTATCTATAATGTTTGCGAACCAACCTGCTCTTCTCATTGCGAATCTCTAGCCAGAGATTCCGAACCTTTGATTTAGATAGAACAGAAACTTCTAGCTATAATGATAACACAATTTGCAAAGAGACAACAAGTCGACAAGGGAAACTATCATGCTTACGTCTAGCCGTTTCGAGGCTATTCATGCAAAGATTGTCCATATGTCAGCTGATACATTGACCAGGGAGTGGTGGGGAAAGGCAAAGAACCAACCCCTCCTCTTTTTTTCTTCGCAAGATCTGGGGACGAGATTACAGATACATAACAAATGTGGAAATGCTTTACATTTACTTGCGAGTTCGAACCTTTTTTTTATCAATATTCAGTAATATGATGATCAGTAATCGTGATTATATCATTCGTGTACTTATTGACACACATTTCTTTCGTTTCTTTTCGTTTTTGAGGGGTTTTATATTTTCAAGCTCATGAAACATTTTATCGATATCCCCCCTTCCCTCCCCCACATTGATCAAATCGATTCTGGGCGAAGCACCTCTATAATTCAATCAAACTTAATTCAGTCGAATTTAATTAAAGGTTGTAATTTCGACTGAGAAAATTCGTCTAAAATGAATTGTTGAGATCTAAAGAGTTTATTTCCTACATATGTTTCACTTTGCAGAACAAACTGAACGTTTACAATACATTTCAGACAGATATTTGCAGTCGAGTTATACGGTTTCAAAAACACTCGACTGAATTAAGTTCAGCTGAAGGACGGTGTTTGACCTAAACCTTAGTCCAGTTTTCTAAAAGGTGAGAAATTTACAAAGAGACAGTAAACCTCAAACATGATAATTCTTATGGTTCAGAAATATCGTCGAGAAACTACCAGACGTTTCAGACCAAAACAATTATCCCCTGATAAATAATGCACTTTTAAGTGTATTACTGCCTCTTTAATGTCAGTACTAAATTCACTAATGCTGCTAAGCGAAAAACAAAAAAAACACCTAATCTTTGAACCACTCAAAAGCGGAGTTGTATACCTGCAAATTCTCTTGGAACCAACCCTTGGTATAAAGAATTACATCCTTATTCACCAAATGGAAACTAGAAAAACGTAACTTAATTTATCACTCGCATTCTCTTTGTACATGCAGTTATTTTCATTTCGTTTTGCAATTAGAATGTTGTTTGCCGCGAGGCAGCTGCAAATGAAGAGCGAATATGAATGATGGGGAGATAAAGGCTCTTGATTAGTAAGTGTTTTGATGACGCAAAAATGATGTGTTTTGGTTTTATTGCACAACTCTTGAAGAACACATTGAAACACAGAAATCAACTTAAAGTAAGTTGCTTATCCCAGTAACTTCAAGTTGAATGTCGCCGTCGCCACGCTCTTAAAATGTTTAATCAGCAAAACACATCTTTAATTCTACAGACGCCAGTTTCGCTGCATTTCGATGTCGCACTGAACGAGGAACTAATGCTAAACAAGGAAAGTGAACTCACTTTAACACCGCGGATTGTAGTGACACAACATAGTGAAGCTGAAAACACGGAAAGCAAGCAAACAAAGGCAATTTCATCAGCAAGTAACATCGGGTATTTAGATGAAGAAATTGGTATGGAAACTTCAGTAAATGTTCGTACTTCCCCGATAGGGGAAAAGTCGAAAGAGAAAGAAGAAAGAGAACTCAAAATACAGGGCGAGGAGAGAAAGTCAGCTTGCGTGTACACTAGTACTCTAAATCGTAACACAAAACTGAAACAGAATAAAAACCAGCAATCTCTGCCAGCTAATCTCGGTGTTCGTTCAAAACAATCCAAAGGAACGAAGAAACTACAAGAAAACAAGCAAGGAAGAGTCGTATCAGACTCCGAGAGAGTGTCACTACCTACAGTCTTTCACACTGCAGGAACAAATACACTTTTCCCACCATTCCGCTCGAAATCCACTGGAGCACTGCCTCGCATTACAAACGAGGTCTATTTTAAAAACGGTTCTAGTACTACAGGAAAACACCAAAGAATTTGCACAAAAAGCCTTGAGATGCTGGATAAAAGAGTAATAAAGGGACACAGCATATGGAGCAACAAACGTGTTTTCTCAGAATATTACGAAACAAAGTTCCCTCTGTTGTACATTTCACGTAATAATTCCAAATCGAGTTCTGGCAAAACTGCAATGCAGCCGTTATTTCAACAAGAGCCTACGAACAAGCAGGCCAGCAGAGTTAGGAGGAAAACAAGAGTTGGCCGCGAGGGAGCTGTGTCTGAGCCAAGCAGAATGTTTGGAGCTACTGACCCCGATACTTCATTTATGAAACAACAACCTTCAGGAAATCACTCAAAATCCACTGGTGCTTTGCCACGGCTAGCAAATACAATGCCGTAGATTAACTCTTAAAAAAAGAATTAATTACGCCTCCCATCCTGCCCCCTATCCGTTCCCGCCTGCTCCATTATTCTGACTATTAAGGAAACGAAAATTTCTGGAAGTCAACATTTTGGTTATGAAGCTGCCCTTCTTGTATACATCAAGCAATTCTAATGGCAAGATATACGTCAATATAAGTTTCAAACATTTTAACGGTAGCATTTTAATTTCTGTATGAATAAAATATTTATCCTCTGACAAATATATAAGAACTATATTCTATGGACGGTATTCAACTGGTGTCCTTTTACTCACGGCTCCTCGTTAAAGGCGCGCAACTTCAAACACTACCCGATGTGTTTCGAGCCTTTATAAACATTTATGAGCCTTTGAGAACATTTCCAAAGACGTCACAACACATTCGGAAACTTTAAGAACAATTCTGAAGGTTTTTATATCGTCAAAAAAACTTGTTTCAAGCTGTTTTGAGCACTTTCCGAAGTTTTCCGAAGACTTCCAAACACTTCCGAATATTTTCCAAGATTTTGTTAAGTTTACCAAAACCGTTACAAATTTTGAAGTTTTCAAAATTTTCCGACAACTTCAGGTAAATTCTAGAATTTTTCCGATGTTTTCTGAATTTTCAGAACACATGCATAGGCATGGGATAAACTAGTTATGCAATGCTTTCTCGTGAGATACCGTAGAACATGCCACATGTTACAAGTATTTTTTTCGTATACGGAAAATATAAGTGACGCATGGCATACTCGACTGTATTCCACTCAAAATCAGCATTATTGTATAAATAATTTACTACCATACTTCATTCCATGTCAGTCACTATTGTTTTCAATTAACCTATTGATCTGTCGATCAATCAATAAGATAAAATTGAATGTGAGAAACCTAAATTATGAGACTGTAACTTTTAATAGCCAAATACAAACTATAGCTAGCTATACAAGGAAGAAGCTCGTCCCTGTACCTCGAAGACGGCTACAAAGTTTCAAAGAAAGTGCGCTGACTTAAGACACGTTTAACACTAGCAATTACTTCTTGATTCGTTTTAGCGAGCGATTTGACTAACACAAGCACAAAAGGTAGGGTCGACCAACCATGCATTCGCTTTACCCAAGTACAAGGACAAAGCAGTTTTTCGCAGTGTGTGTATGTTGTTGCTTTAGCATGGAAGTCTCACATTCAAGGCCTACTGAAGAATGGGTAGACTTCGTTCCAGTGGTAGTGACACTATTGATATATGATGAATTAGTTCCAGAGAGCGCAAAATGTAAAGTTACTCTCGGAAGTGGATCTTTCCAATCGGGCTGCTGCTCCAAAAACGACTTTAAAATAATCTCCCCTCAATGATTAGAATCGGAAACCGATTAATATCCTAGAGACATTCAAAAGTTATCTGAAAACGTATATTTCTTAAATTAGCTTATGGGCTGACAGAACAATAAAAAGAGTACTTTTTATTGGCTCTCTGTAATCCTTACAAACACATAACCAGGGTCGGAATTAGGGGAGGGGCCGATAGGC
>JAOEHT020163667.1:0-11736 GCA_025448195.2 Parazoanthus atlanticus
AAGTATAACGACATTTTAATCATAGTAACAATAATAATAATAATAATAATAATAATAATAATAATAGAAAAAGAAAAATACATTTTTATACCACTCAATCTACTAATTATCCTAAGTGCTTTTCAATAACCTAATTCTCAAAAAGGAAATTCAGCAAATACGTCATAATAGAATAATAACAGTTATATTAACAACCATGACGATGACAATTATAATGATATAAACAATGTTAAAAATAATGATAACAACAAATAATAATCAATAATCATATAAATAATAATAAAATGATAGTCTTACTCGGACTTCAACGTATGCTTGGTAGTTGATAGACTGAAAAAGAATATTCTTATTGTTCGCTGCAAATTGTACAACATTTGGAAAGGAATATGAAGTGGAACGGAAATCGAACCTCAAAGGCGATTGTGCGAGAAGATGACCGGCAAATCAGTTGCAGTTGGTGGCTCAGATTTTCTATATCAAGTTTATATGCTATAACGTTGTTATTCCGTTTTGAAGTGAAAAAAAGTGAGAAAAAAACAAAGATTATTCCGTTTTGAAGTGAAAAAGATATTATTCCGCTTTGAAGTGAAAAAGGCGAGAAAAGAAAACTTTATTCAGTTTCAGGGGAATAAAGGATAAAAACGCTTCGACAGGGAATCGAACCTGGTTCTGTTGATATTAATTCCGACGCGCTAACCACATGTTTACTCCACTGCAGCACGCAGAACCTTGAAAAGTGCATGGGCAAAGCAGTTTTAAAAAGAATCCCGTTAGCATTTTCTCCACAATAGTTAATCAACATTGTTCCAAGTTTGTCGACCTTCATGAGTCAAGTATCTCTTAACCCTTAAACGGTCAAGGGGGGAGGGGGGTCTCGGCGAACCCCCCCCCCCTCCCCTCAACCATATATGTTTGGCCAAAAGGCTTGACCGTTTAAGGGTTTTAACCCTTAAAAGAAAAATAGTGAAATTAACATAAACAGCAGAAAAAGCTGCTAAATGCGTCATTAACAGAATATAGTACATACCACATGAAAGGTATCTTATACAATAAATCTAAACTTGCGCGACTCTCCATAACGTTAAGGCAAGAATGGAACCAAAGCATGAGTACCCACTTGCGTCTGGAAAACTTGTGAAGGCCGGCTACGGTTTGAGTGTTAAATCTATTTCTAGAAATCTGTCCTGCGCGATTGTGTACAGATTCCTTACTGGCCGACTCTGGTACACTCTTAGAAAAAAATCTTTTCTGGTTTTGTGTTGCTGGTTGAGTCGTTTTTGCTATTGAGAGCCTCTTAGCATAATCGTGATAATCGTGATGGTTATTTTGATGATGACGACGATCGATTATCGTTATCATTATTATCATTATCATCATCATTATCATTACCATTACCATTATTTATTAATATTATTAATATTATTATTATATTTATTATTAACTTAAAATATCTGGTCGTCATTTTTTATGACAGTAGTAGAGGCGGTGATAGTAAAAATGTAGGTGACGGTATGTCGATGAATGTTATGATAACATTTTGAGAGTAATGGAATATGTCAGGGAGTCCATCTGATCATGGGTCAGTCCACTTAAGATTTACAGTTGGGCTATTTATAGTAATTCCATATTTAGAGAATCGTATCTGAACGAGTATAACTTTTATGCAGGTCCAACTACTCAGCCATCAAACTACTTCATTATACCATCGACAAAGGCGCCCCCTGTGCTCCCGCCATTCCCAGGTCTCCCGCCAAAGCCTCCGAGTCGCTAGGGTTGAGTACATACCAAGTGGTTTATACAGACGGTTGTTTGTCTACTGTGTCTTATGTAAGATGAGGTTGGGATCAGGTGAAAATAAAGTCTTCTGATGCATCTTAATGTTGCTGTTTAGCGTTGTATTTAGTTTAATGAAATGTGTATTTTTCAGCCAAAAATTCGACCAATGAAAGTCACTTCACTGGAGAACAGTCAAGGCAGCTTTTCTTACGTCACTTAGTGATAAATGCCAATGAACACGCGCGTGAAGTGTACATGGTCGGCGGGCGCCAGCCACCCCAATTCTTAGGCCAAGAAATGATTTTTTCCGCAACACACACTTGCTACTTGTCCCCGCGTGCGAAATTTTTTCTCCGCCATTCTTGGTGAACCCTTATGCACATGCGCACGCCCTGGGTGTAACTGCCGACCAGTTCAACTACATCTTCCTTTTCAAACTAAATAAATGTGAACAAAGCTATGAAATATTGTCTGGAGTTTCAAGACTTGCAATGTCAACAAGTTCCTACCAGCTCCCTGCATACTGTAGTCCTCATACTTAGCTTGGCCCCTTCTCTTGTCTTTAGTATTGGTACTCCACTGGGACTTGATGACGAGCTCAGGCACCATTACAAGGTACACTGGTAGGCTGTAGTGTTTCCACAGGTAGCTCTGGTAAAGGACCAAAGCCGGGGCAACAACAACGACATTTTCTTTATTACCCTTTTTCTTCAAATATATTAACAGAAATAAGGATTTCGAGGCTAGGAAAGTTAGTACAGATAATCACAGAAATAATTACACACAGTGCATATACTTTCCACACACTCATCCGATATTACATTGATATTATTTTATGATAGAGCTAGGGGTACTGGCAACCCGAAATAACCTAATGGTTAAAAATGCCAGGTTGTAAGTTTATTGTATTTGTGTTTTTCCTAATTTTGGTCGGGCACACACACACACACACACACACATACTCACACACAAAGATGCAGTGTATACCCGAAAAGAAAACGTTTGTTATAGTACTTGAGCATTAATACTATGATAATAAAGCATTATTGCAGCGTTGGAGAAGAGATAGAATAGATTGTATATATTGTACAGTAGAGCATTGCAAAACAGAGCTACTAGTTCATTTACAAAGAGATAATCAACTAATAGCTTTTCAATGAAGTTCGGCTTCAGTTTTTCTTCAACCAGGGGCTGTTAGCTGGATATGCTACTCTAGCCAGATTTGATCCTCCAAATCTGCGTCCGAGGTGCCTGAGATAGAAACTTTACTTTCTATTGTCCTCAGCAATTGTCTGCAGTTCCGTCTATATTACCCACTTTCTGTTTCAATGTTGTAAGAGCGACACTCCGTACAGAGTTTCAGTTACTTTCGCAGGTTTCCATTACTTCCAAGCTATACCCGTACAACCTCTCCTTCTTTAAGCAGATGGAAATCTTTTACCGACCTGTCATGATAAACTTTCTGTTTCTTTTGTCTTTCGATTAACTTGGAATGGACCATATGCGGATCCTGGCTCTCTGATTTTAACATTGTTGCAGTTTGTTGGAAAGTGCTCCTAAGTCGTCGACCCAAAAAAAGCTGTGCCGGGGACAGGTTCAGAACAACTAGTGGTGTGGGCCAAAAGTGCCAGATAAAGATCCTCAGCCTTCTCCAGCATTGCCTTAACAGTCAAAACTCTTCTCTCTTGGAGGTAATATGCTCAATACCCAGTCACCGTTTGAACTCACTGGAGCTATAACAGGGTCCATTGACAGAGACAAACAATGGCAGGTATGTCATACCTTGCAAAATGAGATTTTAGAATTCTGGTAACTGCTGAGCTGGCCATAGAATTAAGTTTGCTCAGTTCCGGCCAACAGTGATAACAGTGATGATGTAGTTGTAGTTGTCACCATCCTTTTGCAAAGGTTCCGTTCCGGCTTTGTCCCAAGGCAGTTGTGGAATCTCGTGCAATTACAGTAGCGTGGTCTGTTGGCTTGGAGACTTCTCAAGGAAAACATATTTTCAATTCGTGTTCATACCCGACCGAAACAGAACTTCACGGGCTCGTTTTAGTGTCTCTGTGACACCGAGAAGCTCTGCATGTGTTCTCTCTAAGATTTCAGCTCTTAAAATCTTTGGCAGCACAATAATTGTGCCCTTCATCACTAAATTATTAGCTACAGTCATTTCATCTCGGACCTGATCTATCTTGTTTCTGGACACCCTTCCACTGCAACACCATGTAGAACTGACTGCACCTTATCCTCCTGTGTGGCAGCTGTATACCAGAGATGTCTTCTTCTGTTAGAATGATATCTAACAGTTCAGTGTTCTTGATGGTCTCATTCAAGTATGCCCCTGACAAATTATAAATTACTGTGATCCCTGGTTAGCATTGTAGTTGAACCAGCATTCTCTGCAATCGTAGAGATGCTATACACAATGCTTTCTCAGGATCGACTCCAGTGGTTTGTAATCGAATTCAACTCTTACATCTTGGCCCAAAATGCACTCTTCAAACTTTGCATAGCCAAATGTAACTGCTAGCAGTTCATTTTCAATTTGAACATTCCAAGCAGCCGTTGTACGCCTGCCTTGTCGGTTGATCTTGTCGTTTCTAAATGGCTTTGATTTGTTCTGGGTCAACCTTTCATTCCTCCTCATAAAGATATGTCCCATATACTGGGCTTCTCGCTCTTCGATTATGCACTTTCTTTTGTTCAGACGCAAATTACTCTCCTTGGCACGTTAAAATGCAGCTCTAAGATTTGCGTTTTGCTCGTCTTCCTTACACCCATACACTACCGTGCCATCCAAAATAGCTTTTACTCCTGACGGTCCTTCAAACACCTGTTTTCTGTTCCAATTATAATATAATAATAATAATAATAATAATAATAATAATAATTTAATAATGACTTTATTAGTAGTACGTCCACGGGGTAGCTTTCTTAATACAGAAAAGTCTTGTAACATGAGGACAGTAGGTTTGTTATGTGTTCTCACCATGATAAATGCTGATCCAGTTGTATTCCGAGAAGTTTGGTGCTTGAGACTCTTCCTAGTTGCTCCTCGCAACAGCTGATGTATGCAGAGAGTTTCTGTAGAGAGTGTGTTGTTGCTATCTGTTTCATGGAAAGCAAAATCTACTTTGTCTTCGGTGAGTTTAGAGCCAAGTTGGAGTCAGTTGAGTTGTCTCTCAAGCGTTCGATGGTTCGATTCATTTCCTTTGCGGACGTATCAAGTTCCTGTGGTCTGGAATGTTGGAGGAGAGTTAGGTGTTCATATTGTACTGATACTCATGTTGATAATGTATCAAGAAATATACCAAGCCATAAACAGTTTGAGACAAGTACGTTCATACGTACTGCAAAACACATAACTATCCATCTACAAAGCCTTAACCCTATCCAGACTGGGCTTTTTTGGTCTCAAAGAGTTTGGGGCCCTCCATAATTTCCTTGTTATTGAACGAATTGCAACGCAACTTGACAGGAGTAGTAATTGGATGGTGATCTACAAATTAGTACCTTAATTAACGAACTATTGTTGATGATGTCATCATGACGTCATCATGATAGTTTTTAACGTTTTGTTCTTCTTTTTCTTCTCTATCACCAATTTTACTTGAAATGATTACAGAATCATCATTTTATAAGGTGTCTTAATGTTTGCGACCTATTCTTACTGCAGAGTTGTTTGTTTTCTATTTTGATAAATGGCGTTAAAACTTATGGTTACCATGGCAACAGCTAACTACCTATGTCAAAAAAATGCAGTCCAAAATGTTCCCAATAAAATTTTAGGAAAAGTCACCAACTTTGGTTTTCCTACCGTTTTCCGCCAGAGAATAACAACAAAAACTGCGAGTGGGGTGCTGACTCCCCCCCCCCCCCCCCACCAGTCTGGATAGGGTTAAGGTTAATTACTGTGAAACATTTGTCGGTGTATTCACACAATGTTCAGTTATTGTCCGTTCCGACAACTACTGACTGTATTCAGCCTCCGGATGTTTACCGCGCTTCAGTTGTGGTAAAATTAAAGTACTGTTCGCTTCAGGCAGATAACAGAGAGTTAAATATTATACAAGATTCCAAACCTTGGTAATATTCTCGAAACTGAACCCTTTAAAGTCACATTCAAGCTTATACAAATACGTACAACTGTTTTAAAAAGGTATTTTTTGTCAATATTTTATAGACCAATTCATTAGTTTTCCCTTATCATTTCGAAATTATTTCGTTTATTACTTTTTCCCGCATCATGGGTTCCTGGTCTGTGTTTTTATTTTTCGTTATTCTGTTTATGACTAAAGCCTCGTTTACATTATACCGTAGTTGAAAAGTTTTTTGTTAACATTTTATAACGCCTTTTTGCGGAGTTGAATATTACTTAGAACCTTTCATAAGTAATATGTCACAGAATAAGATACGTTCTATTACGTAAAAAGAACAGCATCAAGCTTGGTTTCAGTTCCAGTCCACTTGTTTACCATATATATAAATACACTATAATACACAATAGTTTTCATTATAGCGACACAAACACAAGCGCAGAATTTAGCGCAAGAACAAATTTCTTGCATCTTGGGAAAATGAACCATGTAACCCGCTTCACTTCTTGTTCTTGTGTCAAGACCGTTTTCACGGTGAAATTGATATTGCACTTGTTTCTGTGCTTGTTCTTTGGTCGCTAGTGAAAACCAGGCTTAAACAACGACTTTCGTTGGTAATTTACTACAACAAGAAAAATCGGAGTGCTCTCTGCTCACATTATAACGGACAACTTTCAATTTCGTGACGAAAACTTCCCGTTATAGTGTCAACGAGGTCTGAGAAGTGGTTTCACGGCAACATTCTATTTATAGATTTAAGTGGTTATTTGATTTTATTTACAATTGAGTTTTAGAAGCTTTATATGATGAAAGCAAATTAAAAGGAAAACTATCTGTATTTAATATTACAGGTATTCTCGAGTTTACACTTGAAAACCAAGTACTTTTTTTTCATTTTCTTTATGTCACTCTAAAGTCTGTCTGGGCTGCCATCAGCTCACTATTAGAACGTGGAAAATATACTGTGTGACTTTATATTATCTCTTATTAGCTCCTTCAATAGTAGGAGAATAATTGATCAGCAATACGTCGATACTAGACATTAAATACAACATTATATCAAATTCGCAATCGCAATCCGCAGCAGTTTTATTTCTGCCGTAACAGTTTGAAGCGTCGCTCAAGGTTAAACTTCGGGTCAATTTTAATCTTTTCAAAATTTTTGACTGATGGTAAAGTTGGGTCGCGGTTGCCTGACTAGCCATCTGCAGTGACGTCGATAGTTACCACCGGCCCCACCAGATTCCATTTACGAAATATTAGCTTGAAACCGCGTCTGTAGTTAGAACTTTGAAATGCATAGAAAATCGGGTTGATGCATGAATTTGTCAATGACAATAGAGCTAGAATTTGGAATGCAACGTAGATTGCATATTCTTCCACTCTCGTGGGATGGGAAATCTTCCTAGAAGAAATAAATATCATAAAGACCGTGAACGGCATGTGACACGTGAAAAATCCCACAGTTATGCTGAAAAACAATTTGGCAAGTTTCTGTTTTGCCAGCTTGTCTTGCTCGCTCGCATATGCTTGGGCGCAGATGGTGTCATTGAAAAATAACCCGCGGATAATCTGGCAGTAGCAGAAGCTAACAATCAGGAAAGGATTTAGCACAAAAAGCACTACCATACACAAGGCAAATATTGCCGAGTTCATAGTAATGTCCATCCCCCAAGGACCAACACAGGAGCGCTTTGATTCGTCATATTTGAACTCAATGAAACCCGGCACGCTGGCAAGAATCGCCAAAGCCCACATCACAATTATGGCATACGGCAAGTTTTCCATCGTCAGCCGCAAGTTCTCTTTCATGGGTTTTATAAGGGCATGATATCTTTCTACGGCGAGGAAGGTTAAATTGATGATGCTAACAGTGGTTGCGATGTCAACGGTTTCGTTTCCTGTAAAAAACTTGCACAGAACGTCCCCTGCTAGACCCGACGGGTGAATCTTAGCAAGAGCGATTGCGTATACAGCCGGGCACCATAGCAGTGTTATTATGTCTGCTACGGCTAAGTTTACCAGGAGATAATTGGTCGTCGTGTGCATAGAACGAGTTCTCTTTACCACAGTTATAACTAGAAAGTTTCCTGTTACTCCTACCAGAATGACAAGCGCGTACAGACACAGCAGTACTGCTTCCATCTTGTTGCTTCTTTACTATCTTTTTAACGTGGCGTGGATGATATGTGGTTCTCTCTAAAGTTTCTTTGTAACAAGCGTAGTAATTCTTAATTCCACAGTCAAGTTAATCTGTAAAATCCAGTAGAGTTATACCTTAATTTACGGTTGTCTCGGTAACAGTCTTAAGCGGTCTGATTGTTTGTAGTTTTATTGGTTCCAACTTGTTTGTTAAGGCAAATAGTTCAGGTTTTTGTTTACCTGAATTTTGGTTCGGGAGTAGGTAACTACTAAGGACGTTTTCTATACAGGTGACAGCGAACCAGTGTTGTTTCTTTATTCGTCTCGTAAATCATTAACATCTCTCTCTTGTCTTTAGGTGCTTACCAACCTTTTGGACCAAACTTTTACTTATTACCAACAACTCGCAACAACTGACTCAATTATGGGGATCTACACATAGAAGAAAAAAAGAGAACTGTTCGTTGAAAGACCAAACAAAATACATATACATCTTTTTACTCTTCAGCTAAGACATAGAACGCTTGGAAAAGCTTAATTTTTAATAGCAACTGAAGTTTTCGCATCGAATATATCAAACTTAATACAAAGAAGCTAAACAAAAATTAAGGTTCGTATGACACCGCGTTTAATTAGAACAGGGAGATTAAGCACCACGTATAAACGTGAAAAGGCAAACGCCAGAAATGATCTCGCAGCAAAATTTGCCAATGGACTAGATTGTATAACAGTTCAATTTTTCTACGAAACTTGTTATTTTCGATCCGGCTTTAGAGAAGATAGGGAATGTTATGCAGTCTTAGCAAACGTCACTGCGAAGAATTTTGTGTCTCATTTCTATTTCTGCCGTTTGCCGTTTCACGTGTACGTGGTGATTAATCTCTCTATTAATAGCCGTACAGATCTAGTTCGTGTTTTAAACAGCCGTGTTCAGCATAGGCACTTTAGGGACGTACTGTGAAATACATTTTAAGTGAAAACCTTGAAAAAATTTGAAAATCAAGAATGTATATTTTATCCACACCTTTTTCATCAAAACCAAATTTAGCAAATTGCCTTATCGGTCAAAAACGTTTAACTGCGCCTTCTTAGGTTTTGTGTAAATATTCTAAAGAAAAGCGACTAAACGTACCTTTCGAACCGGGATTTATGGGATGGAATGAACGCTTTGGTTGACAACCATGCAAACTTTATCAAAGGTCCTGGCTTGGCTAAGATTTGCACTATTAGTCAGTATATCAAGACAAATAATGTGTTAACTAGCTCAATAGGATCACTTCGGCATCCGTGTTTGCTTGTGTCTGTTGGTTTTCACCTACTATCTACCCTTTTATAAGATAGCTGTATCTGCTTTATTGTAATATACTTTACTTTAGTTGTATAGTAGCAATTATTTCTTAAAGAATAGGTTTTCTTAGTACCTTATCACCTACACGCCAAAATATTTTTCCTTAATTGTCAGCAGCTGCAAAAAAGTAGCGCAACTTGTTTATATTTTTTCCTCCACTGAGAACTTTTCTGATCATTTATATTTGTGTTTAACTTGGTAACCAGTACAAGTATTAACGGGCTTCTCAGGAACAACTTTCAACAGTATCAACAATTTCTAATTACTATTTGAGTCCCGCCCTGTACACCGTGGTGTGTTTTTCACTTTACTCTCAAATTTATCATTTTAGAAAATCAGTATCGAACATTTATAAACTGACGGAATCAGGAAAATCCTTCTTAAACGATTTTGTTATCGATAAAGCTTTGTTCCTTTTGCTTATCGACAGTTTTTGTGGCCCTTCATATTGAGATATAAATAAAAGCATTAGAGGATAAGTTTATACTAAGTGCTAATGGATGCTGAGTTAAAGCTCAATTTAGATTTTGATTGATTTCACCATGTTATTCTTTGCTTTTTCCAATCCAATTTAAAAGACATAGAGCACATCGTCTTGCAACTTACGCTGTGCCAAATTAAATATTGCGTTTGCAAGGGTTTTTGAAAGTAGGACTAATAAATTCAAAAAGTATTTATAGCTATGTAAAAGTTGAGTATAATTCATTTTATGTTTCGCAACCATCGCGAGAGCAAAGCAATTTGCATGCATCATTGTTATAATAGAATATTATGGAACGCGTGGAAGTATGGAAAAGTCTGTATTGCTGACTTTATTTAAAAAATACGTGCTAACAAGTTATGATGGCACTTAGAAAATATATATATTTGTCAGCCAATAACAAAATACTAGTAGAAACACAAAAAAATATTTGATACATTTTTCAAAATCACCAGAGTAACTTGGTTCATCGATGGGAGAAAAAGGGGATTTTTTTCACTTCAAAATGTATCAAACATATCCTCCAAATCCTGCCCTTATAGCTACGTATTTTGAATAAACTTGGAATTTATCCGCCAGATGCGGAGTTAACATGGAATAACACAAATTACTCTCTATCGAAAACGGAATCACAAACAAACACATGTATGTATGAAGAAAATATAGAAAACAAAATAAATTACTGCCAGCAAATTTGATTTAACTACCTTTCTTAGATAAACTTAACATTCCCTGGAAGTGTAGTTGCATGTCTATATGCCATTTAAGATTAAAACAAAACAAAATACAGTAGAATAATCAGGAGTCTTTGCTTAAGGTTTTCGATATGGAAGGAAAGAGTGACAAAGAAAACAGTGTCGTAAGAGATAATTCCTCTGATGGGTCCTAACCATTCTATCAATAATTGTATCTTTGAACAAGCTATTTAATCTTTGGTGATTTTTAAAATGAAATCCTAGACAATGGATCAGTGTAAGATTATTAAAACATTTTCGTTGACATTGAATAATAGAACTAAGGATTAACTTAAAGTACTTTTATTTATTCATTTATTTTACTAGGCATAGTAAGAAGATGCATCGAAACCCACTTTTCAGAAAATATGCTGAATATTGAGTAAGGAAGCTTCCAAAGTTCATATGATAATTTCAGGAATACTTGCCCTTACAATATTGATAAATGGTTTGTCTTATAATTGAAAACGCTTAACAGAAGACTTCAACAAACAGTTTTTCTTAAAAATATAAACTCGGAATTTATACATATAATCTTACCAAATAGATAGGGATAAATTTTATCCCCTCTCGATTTGTAAAAAAAAAATGTTAATCACTGTGGGTTTGTGTAACCAATGTGCGAATCCAGCTGTTCTAGATTATACCTAGATTATATCAAACAAAATGATTTATATCAATTACTCCTTTGGGCCACCGCAAATGTTACCGTTATAATATGACACATTATATTTCTTATCATTTATCGTTATCAGTCTTCTCAACAGCACTATTTTGTTCTATTCTCGCATGTTTTTAAGACATTTACTCTATCCATTAGCAACTGTTGTAGCAACACTAAAGACTGTAATTTGTAGAATAAGTATGCAACTAACGCTAATTAGTATTTTGAAAAAAACATTAAAAAATTCGTTTCCCAAAGCTTATGTTGAGGCAATACAGAAGTTTATCCTATAAAAATGGAAATTGTACAAGCTCCTTTCAAAGGAGGGAGAATTCCCCGGAAATAATATATATGGCAACCACGAAAAACAAAAAGATCTTTGGTTAGGGATAAAATCAATTTCTTAGTTTAAAATGGTTGATTTTGGTTTACAATAGATTAACCCTATCATACACGGGCTTTTGGGGGGTTCCTGCTCACGGGGGTGAGGGAGG
>JAOEHT020163768.1:0-11736 GCA_025448195.2 Parazoanthus atlanticus
TCTGCACTCCACCTCAAAAATTTGCCCTCCCCCCCCCAACTCTAAAAAACGCTCCGCGGCCCCTGTTACCATATACTGCCCTTAGGATCCAAGTTTCACACTAGTCTTACACATTCACTATGACATAATTCTGCACTATTGGAACTTGTTGAGTTATAACCAAAGTTTTTGGTTTCTATATATATGAGAACTCCTCATCTGATATAATTATATGAAGGCAATGGTAAAAACATGTCCCAGGATCTACTATCAAACCCCATTCAAGGAACACACAGTATTCTAATGGTGTTAGCGAATTCCTGGACAGAATAATATTGCACACCTCCGACACCTAGAAATCATGAGTCATCAACCAGGTTTTAAAAAGTGTGCAGGAGAAATCGAAGAAAAAGCATGCATGATGTGAAAAAAATTTGCATGACACAAATTTATGAAGAAAGAAAGGAAGAAAGGCCACATAAAAATCCTCAGCCAACACTTGCAAGAATAAATCATTAATTTTTCAAGCCCACAGCACCAAAACGGTCCTTCCCTCAGTATTTGCAAAACAGCCCCTAAAAAGTTTTGCTTAAGAAAACTTTTGCTTGCACCAGTTGCTCCTAAATTCCTACCTAGATCCATGCCATACAAGTTTGCAATTACTGTATTTCCTACTCTTACACGAAATCACAACAAACACAATATGCAGTGGTACACACCATCTTTAAGATTAACTTAGCAATATTGAAGTGGTGTAGACACAAAAGCGAAAATGCCCAAAAGCCAAGTTCAGTTCATTCGCTGAATATGAACAAGTGAAATATGAAAACCAGCAGTAGAAATCTTAATGAATAATTGATAAGAGAAAATTCTGGAACATATACCCCAAACTGCACAAGGCCACAACCCCAGGGGGACGAGGGCTAAATGGGAACAAACTCTAAAGGGTGTCCACACCCTGCGGAGTCTGATGGATTCAAGACAATGTTTTCACCGTGCTGAAACAACCACGAAAGAATAACAATCCATTGACTCTGAATAATATTGCTCACTTTCCTGCCCAAATCCTCAAAAATGGACACTATAATTTCAGTGGGAATAACATCCTGCTCTTTCAGATCTAAAATTATTTTTCCTTCATAGTTCCACTTCGCTACACAACCCATCCAAAGAGAAAACCTCGTACCTGAAGTGGTGTACCTGTCAGGAGAATTCTGTGTGAGGCAGCATAATGAGTGTTCAATATCTGAGTCAGCTTGCAATGATGGTTCTTCATTCGATGTCCTTCATCTACAACCATGTATCGCCATCGAACCTGCCACAATAAGGAAGAAATTTGACAAATTCTACAAACAAGTACAATGTACTCCCGCATATCAAAGATCCAGAGACATTTTCTGATTGGTTACTTTGAAGAAATGACTGAATGATTATTGTCAGATCATTTTTCCTCATTAACTGAAGACATTAGGGACTGATTTAGGGGAGAGGCTGTGGAAACCAAAAAATGGATGAAATGTACAGCAAATTGTATTACAATGCATCTCCAGTCCTTCTCAAGAAATCCTTCTGTTCGCCCTTTCCCAAATATCTTTCAAATTGACTTCAAAGTAAGACAAAAAGAAAATACCAAACTACCCTGAGCAGGAATCAATTCCACACACTGCACGTGGGGCATTTGGTTTTTTCTTTCTGAATTTTTTTTTAACATTCGCATTTGATTGCATCTTAACGTGTCAAAGTTCCCCTTTGATGATGATCAAATAAGGGCAAGTGCATCTGTTTTGTGTTTGGTTTGGTTTGAGCAAAGTACAGCACTTATGCATCATGAGACCTTATCACACATAACAGAAAAAATTGACTTCTTAACAACTCTTGCTTGTCATGTACAGTGTACTGAATGGTCACAAACCTTTTGGTACTCACCTTTGCAAGAACGGACTTGTCTTTCATGACATACTCGTAAGTTGTCAGCACAACATTAAACTTTCCACCTCTTATGTGGATCGCTGCAGAGCGACGCATATTGGGAGAGCCCTGACAACAGAACAAACACAACTGGTAAGAAACTGATTAGTAACAGGTGTAACAATTCCTGTGATAATCAATTCTACAGTTTTTTCTAGAGGCAGTTCAGGATGGAATCTTCTCCCACAAACTTCACCTCACCCCCAAAAAGCTGTGAATTCCAAATTAACCTTTTAAAGGTTCAGATTTGTGTTTGGACTTGCTCCACTTTGAGGAAAAATTTTGAAAAAAAGGTTTTGCTTAAAATGAAGAGGAAAATACATAGCTTCAAACTTTGTTGCATGAAGATATATCGATGTGTTTGCAAGTACTCCAGAACAATCTGGACATACCTCAGCAGTGAAACACACAATCGATACAGGGGACAACCCTCCCATTTTGCTCCTACTGTGCAACATCAGCAAACAAATTAGATATTGCAAACAAATCACAGAATGTTAGGCATCAAAATAATCACTCCTTCAGTTTCGACCTGCACTTCAACAGTCATACTAGCATGAACAAAGGATGGGAGAATGTTTTTCTGTTTAGACTTTAGAAAGCTTAATTCCTTTGCTATCAAGGGAAGTCACCCACTCCCAATGTTTTTCTTAAGGTTTGGAATGGAAGGTACATCAACTGGGAAAGGAGGTACAGCAGTGGCATTTTTCTTATCCATAGCTAAAGTTCAGACTGTTTTACGGCTGGGGAAAGGTGGTACAACCAGTAGGGAAATGCGGTACAATTTACCTAGTACTGTATGTACTATCTACTGTATCAAAGGGTTAAGAAAAACACTGCACTTCCCCAGATTTTTGAAGCTCTTGGTGTTTACAAACATGCTCTGTGCTTTTCTTTGTACTTGGGTTATTCGATGTGGTCTGAATGATTTAGCACAAACTGTGAACATGTCAATTATCTAATGGTAAATGACCTGTAAATGTTTGTACCCATCTGTGTTTGGGCTGCACCCCTAACTGTAGACTGAAAATCCTGTAAAGTGTGGCCTAAAAAAGTCATAGTTATCTTTCACAATGAAAGAAACCATCTAACCTTACTTTGCAGGTCTCAAAGTTCATCTTTTTTTCAGGTGCATTTGTGTGACTGGTCACAAAACCTCATTTTCTAGGTGAATTTTGAAAAAATTTAGTCGCGTGTATATGCGCATATATATGCGACTAGCTGGTCACTAACTCTGGGCCCTGTTTCAACATGGCATTACTCCTCAGTGTTTTGGAGATGATCAGAATGACAAGAAAGCCCTGCTTTATGCAAACTGCAAAGTGATTATTTTGTCAAAATGCTGATCTGCACATGTGTACATGTAGCAGCAGGGAAACACAGTCTGAGAACAGATGCAATATTTTCTCGATCTATTTTCTTCATTATAGGCTGGGTATGGAGGTCAAATCTCCAGAGAGGAACTCTGTCTACCCACCTTGTAAGGGATGACAATAACTGTAGGAGCCCACTTTTCAAACTCCAGCTGCCAGTTTGACATGGTCCTGTTGTAAACAAGCAATGGCACAAAATGAAAGTTAGATTTATTGTCAAGTACATATTGTACAATGTGAGCAACTATAATTACCTAGGATGCTTCAAAAAGTGCAGTCATTCAAGGCAGAAGTTTAGACAAGACGTGCGAATAGCTCTGTTCTATAGGTTTGTTTAAAGCTCACACTTTAGGCAACACCAGTTCATTAATTATCTGCATCAACTTATGGCTTAACTGAAAACTGTGCTTCAACCTTTGATATGTCGAATAATTTCAAAGAAATTTATTTAGTGCTTAACAACTTCCCAGTGTATGGGTGGAGGCAAAACAGACGTGCATTCTCTGTAATTTTCAACATTTTCAAAGACATATTAATACTCAAAAAATATTCAACACATCAAGCTACAGTCTTTGGTAAGTGTAACTGGACCTATACTGTTTGTTTTTCAGTGACACTAACTACTTTTTCAACCACCATAGTTAGTATTTCAACCATAATTACAGAATCTGATCACTTTTGGCAGTAACGGCTTTCCATTATTATGCTAATGAGGCAAAATGTGAATGATGACGTACGTAGTACCGAAACAGTGTACAAAACTCTAAGTTATTTTTATTATTATTTGGTCAAATATCACAGTTCCACTTACGATAAAGGCACAATGACCAGGAAAGGACCATTCATTCTCTTCTTCTCCACCAAGTGAGCGAACAGAGCAATTGTCTGTATGGTCTTGCCCAAGCCCATCTCATCTGCCAGGATTCCATTGAGGGAATTGTTGTGCAATGACACAAGCCATTCCAGACCGCGCATCTAATAGATAGTATTTAGCACTGTTAGCAGTAATTTTCATTTTCTTGAATGCAAGTGTACAAAAGTATTAAATTTTACAGCAGGCTGAAATCACTATGAAGATGTTAAATTAGCATCCTGTATAGCCTCGATGACTTTGAAGATTAATGAAAATGAAAATAAAAATGAGAGTTTAAAGGGATTCTTGGCTGAAAAACATTTTTTGCTTTCAATAATAATGTGAATTTCGATTGTTTGATATACTTTTTGAACTCAGAATTGAACAAAACACCCTTGGCCAATGCTTGACCACAAAACAATTATTTCTGGCTTTTAAGTAACAATAGTAAAAGGATCTTGCACCTGGTACTCCTTCAGCTTGCCGCCAGTCAGGATGGTCGGCTGCTCATGGATATCCTCTTTGTAACAGTGGGCAATGCTGTAGTAGTTCTTACTGTCGGCAGCTGAATGAGCCTCTTCCTCATTTACACTATAAGGTTGAAAAATCAAGTTTGTTAGCTTTCATTACAAATTGACCTACATGGCAGGGATGGAGGTGTATACAGGGCACAGTGGAGAAAACATCTTTCAGGTCAGGGTACATGTAAGTAAAAAGGGTATTTAACTCTTTAGGCCACAGTTTTTTTCGTCTTTGGGTTTACAGACCTCCTCACCCAAATTTCCCAATTTTGGGAAAAAATAAAATTTATATTTGCCATTTATTTTCTACATTAATTTTATTTTTGAATTTTATTTCAAATGAATCAGGGTTTTTATCACATTAATCCTCATTCCTGCCTTGTGACTTTTCATGCTAAAAACAGATTTCCTGCCATCAGTGTAGTAAAGAAACATTGGAATGCTTGTGAAAATTTGAAATGAACCTGGGGGAGCTGAATTTTATTGTTATTCAGTTCTCCGCTCCTAACTTCTTGTCAAAAAAATCCATAGACCTAAAGATTAAAAAACTGAGGTCTTAGGACAGCAAGGTGTGGCAGTGGCATATCAAAGAAAACTGGAGCAAGTGAAACTGAGATTGGGTAATATAGGGAAAGCAAGACAATCTGACATAATATCAAGGTAAACCACAGCAAGTAAAGGCAAGATGGAATATAATGGGGCAAGACAGGGCAAGCAAAACAAGACATATTAAGATAAGCTAGAGCAAGTCACAGCAAACAGGGCAAGTCAAGGTAAGGTAAGTTGAGGCAAGACACATGTACAGTAGGGCCAGGCAAAACAGAGTAAAGAAGACAAGAAATATCAAGGTAAACTAGGGAATGATGTCCTTACACTTCCACAAACTCCTCATCCTCATCAATGCCATATGCCTCCCTTTTCTTGTCTTTTTCACTTTTAGCTTTGGATTCACGAGAACTCTCATCATCCTCATTTTCTTCATCATCATCATCATCATCTGAGCTTTCTTGTTCCTGACGAGGAGCGACTTGAAAACTAGATATCAATATCAGACAAGCACCTAATTAGCATATGAATAAAGAACTCTAACTTACTGTTATGCAAGTGAGTGATATTTTTATGTAAATGAGGTGCCTTTAGTTAATTCTTTGCTCTAGCGAGAATACTGCTTTTACTGACATCTTCAGGGGTTTCAAAAAGATGAACTAGTAGGAGTTGGAACAGGCAGAGTAGGAGTTGCAGGTTTATCGAGGGCTAGAGATACTCAGCACACAGACAAAGTAAAACTGTGGTGAAAATATGTGTTGGAAATGAGACTAGTAAATGTTGCTTGCGACGTGCAACACTTTGTTTTGAAACCCATGATGTTCTAGATAGTAAAACATTATTTTGTTCTACAATTGCACATATATGAGACCTTTCAAGTTTGTTCAGTATCAGTAGTTAATTGAAAACCAGTGAGCTAAGTGATTTAGTATATACATGCCACAACCAAACCATACGATCTTCTCTGATAATACACAGTGTACCTGTACCGATCTAAAGCTGTATCTTGAGTGGTCAGAGTAAGGAGTTTACACAACTAGGACGGGAACTTCAACGGGAACATTACAAAACAATAGACTTAATTATAGAATACGTGGGAATGCAACCGAGTGGCCACCTTTCCACCATCTTCTTTAGAAAACAGAATGTGAAAAGCTCAATTTTTTGCTCTTGTAGAGAACGTGAACAACAAAGTATGAATCATTTCAATCTCCGTGCTGCTTTAAAATTGAAGTTTCTAACTTTTCATGTTCAGACACCTTCACGCAAAATTAAAAAGTAACGAATGAATTATACAAACAAGAAAAGGGAAAACGGGAAGTTGAAAATCCAGCAGCCGTCTTCGTTGACGTTCCCGTCCTAGTTGCGTAGACTCCCTAATTGTTTGTAGAGAACCGGCTCGATCAAATTCAAGGGTGAATCATTTTCATCCATTCACAGTGAGCGTGTTTGGTTTCCGGTCAGTCATTAGCCGAAATTCCAATTCGAAACTTAAAGTACTCTTCTGCTTTGCTGGAATTATCTTTTTGAAACTGCACAAATATCAGCAAGTACTGTTACTCGGCTCCGTCATTGAGTTGATTCGCGAGTTCCCTGCTTCCGCTCCGTCCGGCTGGGCATGCGCAGATATCCTCGCTGAGTGGAATTAGTTAGAAGATTGATTAGAGATAGGCTCTATCGTCTCTAAATATTTCTTACTACCATTTTATTAGGCTCGTATTTTATCTGTAGACCTTGATTCTCTGTCCTCAATCACTGGTTTCAAATACAACAAACGTTTCACGTTGCTTACTTTCCACTTAAAAGTATTTTACTATAACATTTGGAAAGCGGAAATGCATTAGTCCTGTATACATATCAAATCAAATAATAAGTTGCAACCGAAAGTCGGGTAAATGTGTTACATTAAATCAAAACTGAGACGAATTTTTTAGACATGTATGTCTTCAAATTCGGAAATATAACTAAAACATGTTTGTATACATTTTAACGATGTGGGCGTTTGTCGCGCGCCGAACCCCACGGTAAAAGATAAGTTACATGTCTCCTACTAAATGATTAATTCCGTAGAGGATCACCCGTTTCTATGACAAAGCGCTAAATTTAGCTTCAATTTAATTTCATACAAATAAGGAAGAACAGTTCTCAAACGCAAGTCGGCTAAACAACACGTGTTTTGATCCAGCTTGTTGTTCTAAATGTTGCTCTTGTATCAGTGAACCAATATGGTAATCCAACGGCGGTGAGAGCGCCTCAGACAATAAGATTCTTTTGCGGGAAAAAACCTGAAAATGAAAGTGTTAGAGCGTTTTAACGAACACTTTTCAATGATCCTCTCCATCAATTTATTGGGGTTTTTCTACTTACTGATATATGTAGCGATACAGTAAACAGCTTTCAACAAACCCCGGAATATCTTCAGAATACGAACACCTCTATATGATCGAAATGACTGGTACTGCATGTGATTAATAGTAAATGAGTGATGAAATTTTAAGCATGAGTGAGGCCAGCACTAGCTCAACCCCACACACCACTCACACGTGCAACTGTGCATTTGAAGCTGATTCGTCTTCAGTCTGTGCCTAAGCTTGTCCAAGCCATTACTTCCTACGCATCATAAAAATTTAAAAACGAGGTCAAGAAGGAATTTGTGTTCTCAGCTGCGGCTGTACTCAAACCATCACGTTCGAAAGTTTTTGTGCTTCTTATTTCCGAAGCGCTGTAGCGTATTTTTGTTTGATGGTTCAGATCAGCCACTATAGATATAATAACTATCAAAGATGGCACAAAGAATTTAACAGCGATGTGAGGTATAGAATTATACCATGTGGCGAGTTTGGAAAAATGCGTGGGTGATGACGTCAGATTGAAAAACAAAAGTAAGTCAAATAAAGCACAAAAGAAATGATTGGGTTTTCTCCCACGCTTTTTACTACTAAATTTTAAGCAGTGACAGTACTGAGAAATGCTCATAGCCATGCTGTTGTTTATAAATGAGATTTTATAGCTAGAACAGCAACGAACATTCAATATTTTTGCTCTTTCAGTGTGTCGCAAACGAAACTGAGAACAGCAGTTAACTACCAACACCGCTATTCAGTCGAGGAATCTCAGTCAGTTTGAATTAGACTTTCTTTTGTGAATTTATAAACCGATTTAGTCCGTCAACTTTCTACAGTTAACTGAACATTGGAAACCGTATGATCGGGCCAAAGTAAGTAACTATTTTGAGTGTTTGCTGTTTTTCGTAGTTCGCCGTCCGTAGTCAGCCCCCGCAGGTAAAGCCAGTAAATCTAGTCTCGGTGAATGGATCACATCAGTATTTTTACTACCAGTTAACGGCGGAAAATCGGGACTTTTATGGAACAGTTCAGTACGAATTAACAAACCCCAGTTAAATGGTTGCGACACGGTTTAACTGAAGCACTCTATTGCACGTTCTGAAACATTTCGCAGTCCTGATATTTCGTTTAATAACTGTATAAGATCAAATGTAGTGCTACCGGAATTGGGAAGGAGGGATTTCTAGGAAATGTATCTTGTCGAGGAAGTGAGGAAAGAAAGCACTGAAAGACTATTTTTTAGAAAAACAGTTTTCCTGCGTTGGCGAGTAACTCTAAATGTGTGGTTTGGTTAAGAATGGTTGATATGGCATTTCTTTTTTTTGCCGTATATAAGGTTGGATAAAACTGACGTTTGGCGAGTCTTAACCCTTCGTCGGAAAGAAACTGAACGAAAGAATTGAGAATGCTACATTTATATATAACAAGAGACACAAACATGATTTTAGTAGGTTAATACTAATTGTACATGAAGTGAAAGTTGCAGCTTCTTTCTCGACTGAAGTTTTACCGATACACAATATACTCACAGAACATTTTCAATCAGTTTAACGAAACAGTTACTAATTTTCTATGTTGCGAGTTTTATAACTTGCTCCTTTCTACCGTAAGGTAGGAGTATATTGTTAAAGTTTTCCTTTGTTGGGTAGTGAGTTTCAAATAAATATTTGTTTCTGATAAAAATGAAAACAACTGATCTTTTTCCGTCCATCAGTGCAGCTGTATAGGAAGAGTTTAGTGTGTAGAGATATATCTTGTACGTGGGCCTTATAACCGACTAGTGGTTAGTGAATTAATATTTTACCGAGCATAAAAACGACGAGAGTTTTTCAAATGGACAGTTTGATCGGCTTTCTCCCCGTTAACGTAAAGTTTCGAAAAAAATTCAAGTTCGCACAAAGGAGTCGAAATATTGCCTAAGGTTAGCGTTTTCACAAATCCCTCGTGTTTTTTACGTTCCATTTGAATTAATATACAAACCATACAGGCAGGTGAAACATTACCAATTCTGCCGGTGATTGTGTTTTATGAGCACGACCAAAGCCATTATTCTTAAATTGGGGTTTAGTACCTTAGACTAAGTTGGAAAAAGACATAGCAGCAAGTAAAGATTTATAAAATGTAAAATCATAAATCTTACGATGATCACAAAAACCATTATTCTATATAAAGTAAAACAATACGGCGCGATATTCAATTCAATACCGTGTACGGAACTGATTCAAGTCAGTTGACGAAACCATGCGGGTATCCTGCCACCTTACACCTAACTATAGTTTTATTCACTTAACTATTCATTACTTTGATAGTGCAGAAATGAGATGATGCAACATTTCAGTACTTTGGGCTAGACCTAATGTTTCCTTTGTGACCACATACTTTAGTTTGATTAATTGACACGTGCATGAGCTGGCGGGTATCCTATATAGATTCTCCACTGAGCCCTTTGGTACGGTGTGATCCTCTTAAAATGTGGTAATCACTGAAGGGATAATTGAACGTTGTGCTTTCCTGGGATGTTTCTAAACCAAGCTGTTTATGGTAGACTTTTAACTGGGTGTGCGCCGAGCATATTTGCCTTAATAGGATTAACCAATCGAGACAAGTGAGAAATCAAGACGAGTTACTCATTCCGAATCTTTTTTCTAGAGTTTTATGAATCTGAAATGGACACTGATATTCTAAAGTAATTCAGTTTGTTTTGCGTCGAATCACACTAAAGTTGTCAGTAATAGTTCTGTCCCAATTAACTGTCGACTCACTCGACCACTGACAACTTTGCCTCAAAAGGTACTCTCACGAATAATTCAAAATATTTTAGTTGATTATAAAAGAACATAAATTTATGAGAAAATCTTGTTTTGTATTTTGCTTGCATGGTGTCTGAATCGCCTCCTAAAATTCTTTATTTATGATGGATGAAATAGACAACCACTGCACAAACAAACGGGAACAGTCAAATAGTAAGTATTTAGAATTTATTAACTGGAATGTTTTTGAACAGTCTCCCTTATAATATAATAGACCAAAAGTCAAGATAAAAATGACGGAAGGTTTCAGGATGCTAACCTTCAAACTTTTGAGAGAAAATTAGCAAAGTTTGTTGTCTTGATTTTTCTTATAGCAAAAGATTTTTTGTACTAGTAGTATCAGTAGATGTTATATAAAAAGAAAAACTCATTGAGTTAGGTCTTCAACATAAATCTAAAAGTTTAGCCGAGCCGAATACAAACTTTTGTAGTTAGAACTGGTAGAGTGATAACTCTAATATGTTAGAATCCCGATTAATGTCGCCTTTTTCGGATATCTTGTTTCGGAAAAGGTACAATTTCACTTACATTTAATACGTGGGACAGTTTGCCACTTTACAAGTTGTGGGGTATTTTTCTCTACAAAATCAGAATAACTGCGGTGGACGGTGTCTGGCAAAGGATTTTGGTTTTAACTGATTGGAAATTAAGTTCCATTAATTCTTCCTGAAATTTTATTTCTAATTTTGTTTTTGTACTGCAAATGATGAAACTATCGCCAACGCAACATCGGTTGGCAGTTGTGAAAACTTCTTTTATCAGTTTATTACAGAATAAACTACCGATCCCTGATGAAGACAATAAAAATTCAATTTCAAAACCTTTTGGTTTTGACACATAGTAAGACCAAACAGTACATTTGATCAGTTGCAGGTCAGCTCTGCTTAATAGAACAGACAGAAGCCGACTTACTTTCAATTTAATATCCAAAATTTCACCACCTCCGCCTAAAACTAACAAAACTGGAAACTAATTGAATTATAGCTAAAAGCTTTTCTCATTAAACGGAAATAAGAACTAAGTGAGCGAGACAAAACATTTGAAAGTTCGCGGCAGTTCACTGTTTTGAGAACAGTATCATTCAGTCTGTCCTGCTCCTCTCAACTGAAATTGGAGCCGGTGACGCAACAGGAAAAATACCAAGCACACTGTCTAACAGCATGTCAAGTGTAAGCGTTTCCTTGTGTCTTGTTGTTGCTTATTTGCAGGGGCGGATTTAGGAGAGGGGCCCATAGGATCCGTCATCCCCCCTTTCGTCGGCAATTTTGGAAATATATTATAAGAAAAACACTGCAAAAAGCGTCTATTGGAGCACAGATGCCTTCCCTCCGCCTCCCCCCC
>JAOEHT020163836.1:0-11735 GCA_025448195.2 Parazoanthus atlanticus
TGATTGCAATACGCATATTAAATCGAGTTGTTTGTACCAGACGATTATACTGTTCTGTGTGAGTAGTTAACTGGGCACGTGTTTATTCCTCTTGTGGGGGACAATCCACAACACAATGGCACCTCCGACCAAGACTAAATAAGACGTAAGTATAATTGAGTCCTGAATTTGCTGCACGCTACCGGACTCAACATGGAGGTGACAGAATCTAACTTGGAAGTGAAACTTGCTCAACTTCAACTGACCACGAAGCGAACTGATAATATCACAGCATCCGGTAAACATGAACGAGAGAGTCGGGGATGTAGTCATTGTCAAGACGGACAGTCGCAATCGGGGAAAATGGCCCTTTGCCATCGTGTCTGAAGTGTATCCCGGGCGTGATGGGAACATCCGAGCGGTTCAATTGCGAACGGGTAAAGGGGTGCTAGAGCGGCCCATACAGCACTTCCACCCTTTAGAGCTGTACTGTGACATGGTCCGACCCGAGGCTGAAAACCTTGAATCCACATGTCCAAGTTTTTAGACCGAGGAAAGCCGCAGCAGCCGAGAGGATTAAAGCTATTGCAGATGAGTAACGAATGAACACTAAGGAAGTTGTGTACTTACAGAGTGATGAAATTTTTATTAGATTTGTTGTGGTATTCTATCAATTTGTTTGATCTGAAAATGAACTGCACATTCATGAACAGTCATTGACAATCGCGAGGTTTTATATGAATTTTTGACTAATTTGTTCGTTGTGTTCATTGTGAACAACCTATGGGCATCAGTACTAGTCCCCTTAATGCACGCACCTTGTTCCCAAGCCGCATGGGGGAGTGTGTTGGGGACTAGGTACGAGTTGGTACTAGTTAATTTTTAAGCGGATCGTATTAAGACAGTTTACAGTGTGTAAGAACGTCAGAGTAACTCTGTGCACGCCCGTGGCCAGAGTGATTGCAATACGCATATTAAATCGAGTTGTTTGTACCAGACGATTATACTGTTCTGTGTGAGTAGTTAACTGGGCATGTGTTTATTCCTCTTGTGGGGGACAATCCACAACATGTTATGCCTAAGAATTATGCCAGTGCTTTTTATGTAGCAATTTACAATGTTAAAATAACAGGAGCATTACTGTTTGTTAGGCGACATATTGTTTCAAAAAAAAATTAATCCCAAGTTCTTAAAAATATTATACGTTTCATTTCTGTTAGAATATTAAAGTTCAGTTTGGTCAGTCTATCAATAAAAGATATGGCAAACTTTAACTAAAACAGAAGTTTGTTTGCACCAACCTACTCGTCAAACGCTCCTAACCAAGATATCAAAAATGTGGGAAAATGGTCAATTTGGCGATTTTGTTATATCTCATCTGCATATGATTCGTGGGATAATGTATGGTGGTATAAATGGCAAATAGTAATTTACGAACATAAAACGCGTCAGGTCAAGAACATAGATCATTTTATTTCTGTAACTAATCTTGACATCCACGTCACGTAATTCAACTTTACTTTTGATCGGCTAAACTATATTCAAAACAAATCATTAAACAAGTCCTAAGGAGAAGTATGACGGCAAATGACTCGATGCAGTAGCCCAGTTTCAGTAAGTACACAATGTTTTTTTCACCAGCCTGCACAAGCAAAATTGATGTCAACATGCCGGACTAATATGTGCGGGCATAAGAAAACGGCAAATAGACAACAAGGATTGTGTCACTTTTCTTGAGCTGTATGCAGGATCAAAAACCATTTTTCCTGATCCTATGTTAGACATTGTCACTGTCATGGTGTATCGGCAGATGTTTCTGTAAATGTTGATAAAGTGAAACAATTGGGGGAGGGGGTGAGGGGGAGACAGGTCTGAAGTACTGGATGAGAGAAAGAGAGGAGTCTTAGTCTGGTTAGAGAAACAGATGTGAAGGTGTCAGTTTGGCTTCCTTATAATACTTTATTTATACGTTTATTCAGGTTTTCGAATCCATTTGTAGACATTATTTAAGAACAAGAGATTTACTGAAGTTTGTAGTTACGCCTGTAAAACACGGCCGAGTATTGTTATTAAACTTTGAATCGGAAAACAAACTGGTATGGGTTTTTATATTATTCATCGTTCGACAGTTGAAAGACGTTCGCTTCAAGACTTTTAAAACACTCTTCCTGAACCAAAAGTTGCCTAAAACATCTTAGCCGACGTTGCCCAAATAACCTTTTGACATGTTTTGGAAGAGCAATGGTTTCCAAGTAAATTTTCACTATAAAGTACAGAATAAAACCATTAATTGCATCAGCTCAAGTCGTTTAGAGGACATTCAGGTTTTGTTAACAGATCAACGAAACTTCATACGAGCGCGTCAACTGTTGAGTGTTGGTTGTTTATACAGTCCCTCGGCTTCAAAATTGTTCTCAAAGTCTCTCATTTGCCCTTGACTTCGTCTCGGGCAAATGTTCACTTTTCGGACAATTTCTCAGCCTCGAGCCTGTATAACTCAAATTAACATACCACGGAAGTTGTTTATTCACAAAATATTCACATGTAGCCCAAGATTTGTATGCGAATATAGTACGACTATTTCTGCTTTGGTTTTGGGTTACAAGCGAGACGTTATTTAACCTAACATATTAGTGATCGCCATTTTACGCGAATGTATGAGAAACTTGAATTATGCCGTGTATTGCTTCGAAAAATAATAACATTCACCAGTTACCTTTGCATAGTTGTCACATTGTCGTTCTTCATGTTTCTGTGGCGTTTGGAGTCGATTTGGCCGCAAATTAAGGTGCTACGAGAAAAATGACACAAGTATGCAAAGGTAACTGGTGAAATTTATTATTTTTCGGAGCAATAACAACATATCAAATGTTACCCGCACATTTTTTGGCGTCATTTTCGCTTTTTGCATTCAAAGCTGCATGCAGCACTTCAAAGTTCAATTCACCGGTTTGTTCCACTTGTATTAGCATGACCTAAAAAGAAGTCAAGTTTATTTGGCATAGCCACCGAGAAAATGCGAATATACTAAAATGCTAAATACAAAAATGAAGTTATTTCTAATTTATAGCTGACTCAGTTACATAGTTCACTGAAAACTAAAACCAAAAAACTGCGCGCGCGATATACCAAAAAACGGCGCGAAGAATTCTCGCCATACTGAGTGGCGCACGCCCGCTCGACCTTGGCTTTCAACTTGACATTGGTTTGAAAAATTTGTCTAGTCCGTGTTATTTAAATACCCAGAAATGTCTTGTGTTTTGAGCCGATGTGCTGGAAAATATTTTCGTTCAACAGCAGCCGAGGCACGAAGCTGTGGGTTTAGAACACCCAACAAACATTTGCTTCACTCCTTTTCAAAAGCGCGCAAGAGAAAATGACATGAAATGCTGGTTCCCGGACAAGATCGCCGTTAAAATGAGATTGGAGCACAGTAAAATATGTCAGTGTCCCCAGCGCCGTTTCCCAGTGTTTGATTTTTTTTGGAAAAAATTAAGTTGTTGGAACAAAAATATGCCGGAGACATTTGGAGGAAGCTGACAGACATCCAGTCATTGTGAGACACGAGCTCTATTCAGCCCCATTGACAAGAAAGGTGAGAAAAACAGTGAAAACTTGCCTGAATACAAATTCATGGTATTTTTACTCAACTAACGTGTTAATTTACCTTTCTTTAATTTTTTATTTCTTTGCGTTATACGAACCGGAACCGGAGGAGAACGATGCCCTCGAATCATTACAGTTACGACTTGCTACTCTTGAGAATAAATTAAGGGAAAGATTCATCACACTGCTGACTGAACACGCAGACCTACTCTTGCAGCAAAAAGAAGGTATATTCAAAGACAGACCATTCCTAAACTATAACTCAATTTAATTGATTAGTTACAAAACTTTGCAGAAGTTAATTACATTTTTTTAAAAAAGGTGTGCTCTAGTGTACTTTTGGAAATCCCCACTGCAACTTTTCATTGGGTAATTACAATACCATCAAACTACCAAAGCAAAAACAATATTTAAAACTTTTTTTCTTGATTTCAGAAAAACTGCCCCATGCAAAAATGTAATGGGCTTATGCTGAGGTTGGCTGGGGCCGGTCATAGTTCACTGATGTCTGGTATGGTCCTCGGGTACAATGTCCATCCAAACAGTGTTCTAAATTATGAAAAGAGTTTTGCATACTACAGTAGAACAGTGAAGAACAAGATCAGTGAAGCTGAAACTGTAAGTCCCTAAGTCCTTACAAACTGTTTGCACTTCAGTCATGTTTCAACATTACAAAAAACGATTTAGTTTAAGCCTCGAAAGCACATGAGGATAAATTCGGATGCTCCCTCATTCTTTTGGCCTTCACTTTTTTGTTTTGATCAAATGCCAAAGGCTTTCTTACAACTTTAGCCAAATAGTAAACATAAATGCTTGAAAAATAAATCCCTCAAAGTCCCTCATGGTCTTAATAGAGGATGCATTGTGATTAACTATAATTTCAGTCTTGTCTTAGATTTGGAGTTTTACTATATAAAAAAACATAACAGATTTGAAAAGATTTCAAATAGTTATTCCTATATCCAGAGCCGTAGCCAGTATGAGGCGAACCGAGGCACTTGCCTCGGTAACAACTTTGACAAAGTTTTTTTTAAAATTTTGGTGCTTTTAACGTTAAAAATATTAATTAACATCTCCACCATATTACAGTTATGCTTACTCTCCCGATTGTAAGCTGCTCGTGTGAAAGGAGTTTTAGTTCTCTTCGGCGGTTGAAGACCTGGTCTCGATCATCAATGGGTTCTAGTAGGCTGAATAATCTCGAGCTGGGCTATGTGCACGACGACTTTCCCTTGGAATCGCCTGAAATCCTACAGCGCTGGGATGCTAGTGGTCATAGAAGGATCTCTTTGGCATTTAACAGCTAATTACGTCTTCAGTTTTGAATAAACGTTGACCTTCTTGCTGTCACCCAGTGATTGAAAATGGTATTCATTTGGAAGGTTACAATTGTTCAGTTTGTACAAACCTCGCTCTTTTTCACTCAGTTGCGTTTATTTCCAAAGCGCAGTTCAGAGATGGCATTTTCCCCTGTGATCGAGTGAACATCCCTTGTATAACAAAACAACGATGGCCACAAAAAATAGAAAAAGTCTCAATTATACGGTGCTTACAGACTTAGTTAGTAAGCCTTATATTACCTCGCTTAAAATTTTGCTCTGGCTACGGCCTATCTGCAACATTATTTGATCATTGTTTAACTTCCTTCTGCAGAATGGTTACTTCATATTACTTCTCGAGGATGACATCCATTTTATTCATGCATCACGAAACCCAACATGTACAGAAACAAACACTGCCTGTCATGTGTACAGCCATAGCTGACATCCACCCTACAGTTAAAGCTGTCCCACTGGCCACAGATATAAGGCGACAACATCGTAGAGTGCCAATTCGAATGGTAGATGGCTTGCTGCTGTCGTGTCTGGGTGGCATTGACACAGAGAACTTGCTGCGATTCTTGCAGCTCCAGTTGACGAACTACTTTCGTGGAAGCTACCTGGCACAGTTGCCTGATGAATACAGAACATTTGACATGTCAAATGTGACTAACAATTTGAAATGTTTTAACATTTCAAATTTCACATACCTTAAAATGTATGGCTCCCCTGCCGGCAATTTAATGGTAACAGTTATAACTTTTTTCCAAAACAGTAACCCTTGTAATGGCCAAGCTAAGACAATGTTGAAAAGGATATATAACTTGATAATATTTAAACATTTCATATATGAACCTAAAGTTGGATTTCAGTTCAAAATCTGTACTACAATTTATGACAGACATGCTTTATAAATTGGGGTAGCAACTTTTTCTTTGTTACAATGCCACTTTGATTAGATGATCGTTATGACAATAATAATAATTATTATTATTACTATTATTATTATATTAATCATAATAGTAATAATAATGATAACAATAATAAGGGAGTTCTAAACATGAAAAGCAACTAGCACTTAATGTAACCACTTCTTTTATAATATATAATATCTGATTTTCACAATATTACACTGATAGCAACTTTTTCTTCTGGTAGGGTGTATTGGCATGTTGAGAGGGTAGAAATGCAATCGTTGAAGACTTCATGGCTGTTGGATGAATTTCCACAAAACTTGCATTCAAAAGAAAATTATGTTGAAGCCCTAAAACACATCCTTGACAAGTGTCCAGAGCTAGAAGGTTACATGTAAAAGTTCCTGGTGGTACTCAGTGGCGACTATTCAACATGGAAATATAACAAAAAGTTAGTTGCCGAGGTAAGACAATTAATACCCCACTTCACCATTATTTTTGTAAGTCTAGCTGGTAGATTAGCCCTTTGAAAAACCAAAGCTACTTTAAAACTCAAAGACTAAGCTCTTGGCGATATAATTATGGATGTAATACAATCAAATAAATTTGTTTATTTTAATTATCATTTATATCTTATATAATAATTTATAGATCGTATAATATATAGATGTCTTTAAAAATTTGAAACACAAAATCTTAATAGACATCTGAACACAAATAGCAGCATAAATTTGTCAGGGAAAAATCTATTAACATAAAATGCTTGAAACTTTGTAAAAAATCTTAATTTTGCAAGCACCAACTACTGAACATACCTGGTACTGACAGCATGCTCAATTTATAGTGGACAAATGAGTCTGCTGTTAGAATGCCCGGCACAAAAAACATGTATTTGAAAATTGCTTATTACAGTAAGTACACGTAAAACTCTTTCTTAAAATCACCTCTAATACTTTAAAATTAGTTTTCAACTAGAGGACCAAGTATACAACAAAGTGACTAGTTAATACCAATTCTATTAATAGTGTTATCATAAAAATTACAATTTCCTCAAATCTGAATGGTCCATGACGACTTCACCACGGATTAAATATGTCCTCTAACTACCCGAGTTTGCTCGGAATAATTAGCTCTAATATTATGCATATGTGCCAAATATGGATGTTTGACGTCACGAAAACTGGTTCGTTCACTTTGAGATGGGTAAACATCGAATTGGAGAGTGTCGAAGAAGTGTGAAAATTTAACGAGACCGAAGGTAGTAAACTTTCAGTTTAATTACAAGATTTTCACGTCTATTATGACTGAAAATCTAATTAGAATATTTAATATCTTGGCGGTATCGGTGGATTGCTTTGACATGAAGCGACTGGAAGGTTTATGTTTGATCGGTTGGCGTTGTTAAACGCTGGCGGCATGAACAAGAAAGATATACAAAAGATCTTCGATGACTTTGAAATTATATGGCTTGACTAAAGAATTTGAAATGAGTCGCATCAATAAATTCGGTTTTGTTATGACAATCAGCGGATGCGGTAGTAAATCAAACTGCTTTCGTATTTCGATTGCCTTGCGACTTGAACATATCTTCAACAACTTCATCATGGAAAACAACTTGCCGATCATTGGAAATTCTAAGGAACTTGGGTGGCCAAACTGTCACATGGATTTGTATGGTTATGAAGGCCGACAGTACTTTCGTTCCTCGGATATTTTCAAGGAATTTGGTTTATCCAGCCACGTTGTGCATAATGGCACCAAAGGACTGGAAAAGTGTTTGAATGAAAATGGTGAGTACAACGAAAAACAGCCTTTATGTTAAAGCACTGTAAATTTATATTTGCATGGCTTCTATTATTTTTGCTTTGTCAAATTGATCTGTGCGAACGAATTACTGTGCTAAGTGAGACACTGCAATGCAGTAACTTATCTAGTTCTTTCAAAACTTTGGATAGAACGAGATCCTCAAAAATTTAATTGTCTGGTGAGTGGTGGTAAAATCTAAAAATGGCCGCCGGGGCGCACTTCGAAATGTTTTCAGTGGTTATTTTGAATCCATCCTTGGCCAACAGACATATATCTGTCTATATTTTAAAATTTGTTGCGTACATGTATTCCCTTTCCCTGTTTTTAAAGTAGTTTGGCCAATTAGACATATTCAAAACCCCCCACCTATGCCATGAAGTCAAATTTTCAAAATCTTCACAACATTGACCTGCACTTTCATAACAATTATTAAACAAAGAGTTGATTACGTTTTATATCGCATTCTGCATCTTTAGTATGCCTTGTCTGCAGTTTTCAGTTTACATTTTATATTCATTGGTTTGTCTATAATTTTATTGTACTTTAGGCCAAAATGTCAGCCAAAATCAATCTGTGAGGAAGCAAATTAAACCAACCGTGGGTTAAAAGTTTAACCTGGATCAGCACTAACCCACTTTCAAACAACTGGACCCTGGATTTTAATAGTGTAGAAATTATGTATAAATAAACATTATTATTATTATTATTATGGGGAGAAAACTGGCATTTAGCCATGTGCCGGTTAGAAGACTTCAGAAATCCAGGGGCTGGTTAACCTTTCTGAAGGTCATACAGAAAAGTTTAGTTTTATATTCATAGAAGAATAGCAGCAGTTTTCAAACTTCATTACGTTTGTTGCTCGTGCTGGTTACGTTTCGGTTGGTCCGGCTGAAAATTGAGTTGGGCCGGTTAAAAAATCAGGCTGAGAATGCTAATTTCAACCCCAGTCATATACTGAGGCCAGACTTTTTATATTTTATGTTATACAGTTTATATGCAGTATCACAGGGTTTTGTGTAACATTTTATTTTTATTTTTATTCCAACCACCGACATTAGATTTTTGGAAAAAATGTCCGTAAAACATAAAATATAGAAAGTCTGGCCTTACCATTTGTTTAAAATTGTGTGTGTGAAGGGGCCAGGGCACTAATTTGAGCGAGACAATTAATAACAAAAATTAAACATCATTTATTGGTGATCACTTCAACTAACTCAAACTTTACAAAAACATTTCAGGTATACAAAATGCATTCATCTTCAAATCTAAGAGATCTTCTAGTGGATATGTACTTGCCACTGCAGCCATTACACTTCTGACCAGACTCAGAGTTAAGAGAAGCCCTGAAGTTGAGGAAAATATGAGAATCTTGGAAGCCCACTTATTTTCGTCACTTTTCAGTAAAGTAGCTACGACTGGCTCTTCTGAGAGAACTCTTCCAGAACCAGCTTTGGAAAAGAAGAAAAGGTCTGCCCCATCAACAAAACAGTTGATAAACATTGCATATGAAGGCCAAGGAAACATGCGGAGCAGAGCAATCGACCGCCGACTTAAGCAGCAAAATGCTGCACTTGTAGACGTCGCCAGTGATATTCACAATGGAGGCAAGGAGGATATGCTGAGTGGCATTGCAATGTCTATTGGTGATGAGAGCAGCAACTGTGAGATTTGGGATGGTACATTCTCCGTCCAGGACATTGTTACACTAACAAAACAAATACATGTAAACAAGAGCAAGAAGACCCTGTATGAGAAGTTGACAACAGAGCATGCTGCCAAGGAGAGACACATTACAAGCCTAGAAAGCATTGAGATGCAAGACAAATACAAAACTACCGAATTATTTCGTCAATTGCGAAGAAAGCTACCTGGTGTTTTTGCTTCTGAGAGAGAAGTCGATAGCATAAAGAACCTATTCAATAAGGAATTTGAAGTTGTGATGGAGCCGACAATAACTAGAACAGGGGTACGTATCAATCCTAGTCGCTTGACAGAATGCCTTCGTTTTGTATATCCCTGGCTCCAAGAAACATCTTTAGAGTCAGAATGGTGGCGGCTTTATGGAGATGGCAGAACATATGGAGGAAAATCATCTGTTCTTATTAGCCTCAGTAACATCAATAATGAATCCCTTATTAATGATGTGAGCTTTCAGAGCCCTGCTGATTGCTGGCCAGTACATGTGTTCTATGGTAAAGATTCACGTATTAACTTGGAACTGAACATTGGGCAAAATGCAGGACCTGGCTATTTGAATGAATGGGCTGAATCAATGTTTGAATGTGGCCATGACATTTACATGGCTGGTGATTCCATGTTCTTTGATGCTATTCTTGGTGGCGGTTTATCTGCCAAGAGTGAGTCTTCATTTAACATGTATAACTTTGAAACTGTGTTTACAAAATCAGCTGTTGGAGACACAACAGGGCTGAGATCAGAGTTGAAGAGAGAAATTGTGAGGGAACATCCGGAATCTCTTGTGCCAGCGATACCAACTGACCATTTTGTACCATGTGCGAACCACATGTTCGCTCGAATAACCGAACATCTTGTCTCTTTACGAGTGATGTCTTGTCTTGACTTGGAGGCAACAGCAGGTCTTGGTGAGAAAAATGCTGCCCTGGCCCACTTTCTTTCAAATATTAATGCTCGTGGAGTAAGAGATGGGAAGTTTGATGTTAAGTTTGACAATGGAAAACTGGAGCCGATCACCCTCAATGTGTCTCACGCCGAAGTGATATCTGCACCACCAGAGTCATTCACAGAAAATTATGGCCACATACTAGACCAAGTAGCCTCGAAAGAGCCGCTAGCTCGACAACTGCCACAGCCCCTTCAAACAGCACTGAATTGGCCAGCACCTGTCATCACCGAGTATGAGCTTGAGAAAGAGATCTGGCGGATAAACTGGGAGATGCATCTCATTTGTCGAAAAGACCCTGACCCAAGACTTGTTGAGAGTGGTGGTGGTCAATTTGGGTTGTCGGAGCAAGAAATTGAAAATTATATTAAACTTGCTGACCTATTCCATGGTCTCATGCTTCTCCGCTATGGGTCAACAGGAATTTATCCATACGTTGTTAAGCGGGTGGACATTGTTCCTCTCCTACTAGCACGACTTCCCTTCCATTCTCTATTCCGGTGCAGCACTGAGGGAGGAGAGCATTCCCACTATCTCCATCAGTGTTTGTTCTACAATCGCTCGTCAAGAGGTGGGGGATGGGTGAAGGAAGAACCCATCATGACCATTTTTAAATGGTCATATCGTCAGCTTCGCCAGAGAATTCTCAAGACATCCTTGCAAAATCAGCAAGCCTTTGCCAGTTATTTGGAGAACGTGTTTTTATTGAAAGGGCTAGTGTATGATGAAGAGTGCCCCAAAGGCAGAACATTGTTGCAACAATCTCACAAATCTTCAAGCACATCTACAAACCAGTCCACATCAGTTAGCAGCGCTGGCCCTTCTGCTTCAACACCAGAACCAACAACAATCTCTTCAACAACCACTCCAGTCAACCATCCAGTTCACTCCACACCCATTACTGTAAATCCACCACTCCCAGGTACTACAGGTATGGCACCAGATGTCACAACAGTCAATCCACCAGACACTGCAAATTTATCAGCAACTGCGCCATCTCCTGTACTGCCAGGTACGTTGACAATTATAGAGCATGAAAGTAGCATGAATTCACAAACACAGTATTCTCATAAGTTACATGTGAGCTACAATTCAGTGCAATGATTTAGATTAGAACTGAGATAAGCACCTCTTTCTCCATTATTTTTATCTCACAGCCTTCATTGCCACTGAAATAGTTGCATTCAGAAGGGGGTCAGTTGAGCTGAAACTTGTTTGAACAGCAGGATGTTTGTGTTGAGTGTCCAGTTGAGTATTCTCATGATGCTCAAACATTTATAATAGTATTTTCTCAAATTGGTGCGGCCCGGTTACTTATTTTAAGAGCAAGGGGCAAGGTGTTTTGTTGAGAATGGCATTCCAATACCTCCTCCTAACGCATCCCTATTCTGTGAACCCTGTCCAGTCCCAATGTTTTTTGAGATTCCGGGACTGGACTGGTGGAAAGGAGGATCAGAAGGTGTGTAGAGG
>JAOEHT020163904.1:0-11732 GCA_025448195.2 Parazoanthus atlanticus
AGTCATTTTTTCACAGCTCAGGGAGAATACTTTTCCGAATAATTTAAGCTAAAATTATGCATTGATGTATATTCAAGAGTCACAATATCAATAACAACTAGCTCACAAGGATCTTCATTAGAAGGAGGTGGGCGGAACATGGAAAAAGAAACTGCAAGTGCAATTGTTGATAAAACAGGAATAAATCCAACATTTTTTTGAATGAAAGCTAAAAATAATCATGAAATTCAAACACCCTTAAAATTTTGATAACGAGAGACAATCTGCAAAAAAGATATAATCTACACGTATGCCAAAACATTTTGCATGTAGATTGAAAATGTCTCGACGAAATCGCTTACAAATAATGAATATGAGCTTCTTCTTATACGGAAGTTAACTGTGATGTCGAGCAACTCCACTCCGAGTCTCTAGTGAACCGGAGCAACTCCTTCCCCAAGGCTCACTGGAGCAAAACATCCGCATTGTAAATGTGTACGACAACATTCTCTTCGTCTCGAAATTAAATATATTGCCATTACAATACCTATTTTAGTTTCACATCAGAGGGCAATGATGCAAGAAAGAAACAAGCTAATTAACGTATGGCCATGGTTTTGCATTCCTTGTACATCCCTGTGGCGAAAAATTTTCCTGATACGCGATACGCCAAAAAACATTTCGTAGTCGGTAGTGCAATTAAAAGAGAAAAATTCTTTAGAATTAGATCTGCAATTTGTAAAATACCCTAAAATTAAACATTCAAGTTGATTAAACATAGCTCTACGATTGAAGAGATCACTGATAACATTGCATCTAGCATAATTTCTTCATCAAAACCCCGGCTCTGCTTCGTTGATATGTAATTATTCTCCGATTTCTAACCTCCCATTCCGTTAAACCTCTTTACTGAAGTACAGGTATTTGTCTCAGCCAACTTATCTTGTATTTCGAGACCCCCAGGGTAGTTACCCCAGGAGTTTCCCAGAGCAGTGTTCAGAACTCGCACAAAAAATTATAAACATTCAACATAGCTGTGAATAAAATGTCGACGAACGCGAAATGTGAACCTGCTGGCTCTAGGGAAAAAGTAGACAATTGTTCTACAATAATGTCGCGATTTCTAGGTTCGCCAAATGAACTAACGCGACCTGTCAGAAAACACTTTCTCATATTAGAATAGACAGTAAATCTGGCAAAATTTATATCTCAAAACCAGACAATTCAATTTGAACTTCAGCATTTTAATATTCCAGCCCCAGGGAATAGATCATCGTGTTCTCGAATTCAACAAGAATTCTGATGTATTAGTTTATTACAGTAATACTTGGGAGAGTGTCAGATGACAAACTCGCTTTATAATCACACCAACCTTTACAAATAGGTTGTAACTTGTAGTGCGTGATCGTTAAATCTATCAACAAAGCTTGGGCTTATCAAACTTTAACACCAAACTAAGACTCACGTATAAAGGCTTCAAATGTATATTGTATACATGTAAAACACTCGAAGACCTCTGTAACAAAGGTTGTCATATCTCTTTCCTTTGCCATGTCTGACATTCTCACTTCGACTTACCTCATTTTCACTCTTTGATGTTTATGAGTTCTTTCTCATACGAATCCAGGTCTTCTGGTAGAAGACATTAAAATCTCGAAATCTTCCTCTTCAATTCAAACCTCAGCTCCGGCTATTGTCGAGAACAAAGTAAACTTCGCCGCCGCCCCCGATTTGATTCTGTGTTTCACGGTAAAAGTTGACACTGAAACCAAACGACTCCCTACAGGTTTCTGATCACCAATAAATTTGACGTTCGAGCGGACAGTTCCCACACGTAAAATCACTTCCGAATAAAACACTGAGGGAAACTCGCTGTTGTGATATTTTCCACTTATCCGGATGTGCACACCTTTCAGATTCACGCTCGCACAGCCGCCATTGCTGACACTGACGTCACTACCTTCTAGGTTCCAGATTCCATCACTGTCATTTTCCGTTTTGACTGAGAAAGACTAAGTCCAAGTTTTTTGAATTTTTCAACTAGCCAATCACAAAGCGTCAGTCTAGAAGATTGACCAATCAGCGAGGTTCCCGCCTCAGGTTGCTTGACGGTTATGGATCCTTGCTGTTCTTTTCAATTCATGATGTGTTGAAACGCGTGGTTTTAGTGTTCAATTACTTCGTGTTCCAAAAACTGGTTTATAATCTTTTTTGATTTTATTGCAGTTGATTTTAAAATATTTCACAATGCCGAGACATTCCTCGACCTTGGATATTGGTGAAAAGGTTTTGGCAAAATGGCCTGGAAGCTCAAAATACTATGAAGCTACGGTAGTGTCTTTGGCAGAGAGAAAGAGCAAACATCTCTGCACTGTGTCGTTTGCGAATTCTGATGGCATGGAAGCAGATGTGAAATCCGGCGAAGTTTACGTGAGTATCTGCTCGAACACCCGCATATTTGTGAGAAACCTTGTTAGGCGAAGTTAGTATACTATTAACTCGTGATCAGTTCAGTGAAATGTGAAGTGTTGTCAATTTCCATCCGCCTTCCGGGCTGTGTAGTACATTTCAACACCATTCACCATATCATTTTAAAAAGATTTCACAACAAGCTATATTTATAGATATATTTGAAATAGAATAAAATAACTTTCTAAATTAAAACAAAATTTGAAAAGCATGTTCTGATTTGCGCTTGCAGCGTCCGGAGTATTTTAAACGCTCCCGATCTGCCTCTCCGGCTCGCGGCCAGAGTCCAGGAACTAGAAGACGCAGATCTCGTTCACGATCCCCAGCAAGACGCAAGAGCAGAAGTCGTAGTCCAACCAGATCTTCTCCAGCAAGGAAAGCAGGAAGTATGGAAACTAAAAAGGAACCGAAGGCCAAACCGGAAACCCCCACTCCTGCAGCTACACGAACCTCCCCTCGGAAAAGGGTAAAACCACCAGTTGAACCAAAACCTGTAAAGGTTGACCCTGTGGCTGCGGAGACCCCAACTCGTGTGACAAGATCTGTCACACGTAAACTCGTTGTGGAGGAGAAGGAAGCATTGCTTTCCACAGAAACGGAATCAAGAAAACACAAGCCGGCAAGATCGTATGAGTTTGGGGGCCCTGTGGGGGCAACGTTGATGATTTTAGCTCTACCAGTTCTGGTCTTGGCATTCTATATCTACTGTAACGGAGCCAACAAGTGCACATTGGCTGGTTTGAAACAGAGACCACGTCTTCCTTCGGCAAAGGCGTTTTTTGACCTCAGATGCAGCTTAATCTATGGTACCTACCTACTGTTCCTGACCGTACTCTACCTCCTGCCTGTTGGCAAGGTAAATATAAATCCCATAAAAATATGCCTGGGGTTGAATAAGCCATAACCCACCCCTTTCCGTTAAATAATAAGTATATTGTCATGAGCAATAATCCTTGCTAACCTAACCAAAAAAATGTAGCCGTGTTTATTTGCTGACAGATTTGAAGGACCCCAGATGCACTGATTGCTATGGGCACAAGCCCGAACTTGCAAAACTTGCTAGCAAAACTGTGCTGTGCATTTAACAAATGCCATAATAACTATGTACATGTATATGGCACCTTTTTGGTTTTACATGTACTATAAAACCCTATCTTCTGACTGAAAATTCACTTCTATACAAGTTCTATATTCTCTCTATGTAATTCTTCATTATTTTAATAGCTTTGTGTAGTTTTTAACCAACACCACCCTACACTCTGTTTGGTCTTGATTTTATTGGATCTTACCAGGGGTTTCAAAAAGATGAACCAGTAAGAGTTGGAACAAGAAGAGTAGGAGTCGGAGGTTTATTGAGGGCTAGAGATACTCACACAGACAGAGTAAAACTATGGTGAAAATAGGCGTCAGAAATGAGACTAGTAAACATCGATTGTGACATGTGACGCCTTGTTTTGAAACCCATGCTTACAATAACCATTTACTTTTTTCATTCCAGGTTGTACAAGGACATCCACTGGCTGATGGTTCACGTCTGGATTACCGAGTTAACAGTAGGTTATTCACTGGTCTGTTGTCAGTACTGAGTGCAATCATTCCTTCATTTCCCAGGGCTTTCAATGGTGCAGATCGGGTGCACAGTTTATGGAGTCCTTTGGACCCCCTATGAGCTGGTTGTAGAAGGTTTCCCAGTATTTTTAGGGGGTCCCGTTAATAAAATGTACTTATTCTCATCCATCTGAGAAAACTTCAGTGTGTTGCCTATGAGAAACTGTGTTAATGTGTACTTTGACAGTTCTAGATAGTGTGTCACAATGCACGTATATGACATGTGTTAATGGAAACCTTGTCTCCTTTGTACTCCCATCCTCTTAACCCTTCAGCTGAGTCCCAAAAGTACCAAATGGTGCATTGCCTAACTGTCATTACATGTCTCCATTTAATCACATGAAAATTTAGATTCTCACAACTTTTAGGTAATGAAGAGAAAAGAGTAATAACAGAGGGATAGTTGAAAACTCAATCAAAAGTCACTTGTAAACATCATTTTTTGCACTAGTACAATCTTATTATATAGCTCCAGTGAAAACAAAGTATGGTAAATTCAATCTACAATATAAGGGGGTCCAGTCATTTGGAAAGTTCTCACTGTGTGAAGATCTAAAACATATAAGTTTTAGAACCTTCAAAAACAAAATTAGAGCAGAAGCTTTGTGATCGTACATATAATTTGGGTCTCTTTCTGTCCATTTTTTCTTGATCTTTAATATTAATTAATGACCAATATTAATTGACTGCATTTATTACTTCATAGCAATTTTCTTAAAATAGCTTGATAAAAATTTTTGTGTTGTTGTTACTAGTATCTTCAGTCTGTTTGATGCTACTCAAACTGATAATAATTGATTTTCTGTGTGGCAGGTTTCTTCTCTCTGATGGTCACTCTTGCTGGGTTTGCCGCCCTGGTGTACTTCAAGTACCCCGTTACGATTCTTTACACCAAGTTCTTGGCATTTGTTACTACATCATTGGTGTTCAGTGTATTGGCAAGCATAGCTTTGTACATCAGAGCTAGAAGAGCCTCAACTGGTCTTGCTTCAAATACAGGTAAATTGTGCCAAGAATTAACTCTACAATGTATGCCCAGGCTTCAAATTAATGGTGAAAAACAAGTAAAAAGAATGCTCTCCATATTTGTTAGAATATTTCTAATCAACAGGTTGATGATAATCAACAAGTTGATGAAATGAAGTGCACCATATTTTACAATCAGCAAGAGTTATTTTTCTACAAAACTTAGAAATTCTTCAGTATTTAATACCCAAGTTGCCTGAATGATGAAAACCCGATTTACAGATCTGCGAAAATCATAAAATTTGACCAGCTGGTCGATCATGATAGAGGGTGGCTGAACGTAATTGGTTGGTCATTTTTCCTCCTCAATGGACAGAATGCCGTACCCTCTTGTTTTGAGCACTCGGACTTACAGGGCGTAAAATAACGGCCAGTCAATGGACAGTGTCTGGCCAGAATGTCTATTTGACCTGACAAAACCTTCCGTGGCTGGTCATGTTGCTGGTCAGAAATGGGGCGTGTCCAAGCAAAATTCACATTGGCCAGTCAACGTGACCGTGACCGTGACCGGCCATATTCCACAAATTATTTTAAGCCCTGGACTTATAGTCTCATTTGGCATTACTGGTACTGTAGTCCTATTCTATGTCCCGTTCACTCTCACAGAGAGGACCTGGAGGGAATGGAGCAAAGAATAGGACTAATGCTAAAGAAGGAATCTTTTGATTTAGTAAGTTCTTGGACAGCATGTTTAAATTTTTGTTTTGGAAGTGTTTTTTTTTTACGTAATACTTTTAAATATAATTTATTGTTCAGGTTGTATCCCATATGACTTCTTTATGGGTCGTGAGTTGAACCCAAGAATTGGAAAATTTGATTTCAAATTTTTCTGTGAAATGCGACCTGGCCTTATTGGATGGGTAAGTACTTATTTGGTTTCCGAGGAAGCTCATCAGGGCCCTAGATCATATCTGATTTAGGTTCTGATATCTGATTTCTCAAGTTCCTTGTGTAACAGGATGTCAATCAGGAAATGTTTTTACTGTATATATTGCTCTCAATTTTTGTTGTAGGTTCTTGTTAACTTGGGCATGGCAGTTAAAGAATATAAAGTACACGGTCAAGTGTCCCCTGCAATGGTTTTGGTGTGTACTTTTCAGCTTCTGTATGTGGCTGATGCCCTGTGGTTTGAGGTAAGACAAAAAAGTGGAAGACTGTCCTTACATATGAACAACATCTCTTTCATTTTGCTCATATAGGAATTTTTACAAAAATTGTGCTGATAGGTTTTAATGGTACTGTATTTTTCTGAAATATTAATATAAGGTGGCACCAAATCATATTAACAGAATTTGTTTCAAACTTTTAGCAAAAAAATGTATGTTGTCTTCTCTTCATTGTGCCAAAATTTTAACACAAGTGAAGAAATATAAGGGCTACTGAATTCAAATAAGATGCAGTTGAATGCTAGAAGAGGCCCTGTCAAGTTGCCATGGAAACAAAAATTGTAATTTGAGTGCATTCTGCCACAATATCTGCAGGGTTGGGAATAAACATTTTTATTACTGGTCCAGTCCAAGTCTTTTAACTAATCCCTTTACTTTACAAGTTTTAGCTAGCTGTGTTGCCGACTGCACTTTTTGGACATTGTTACCAGCCTTTCCTCAATATTAACTGGCTTTTGTCAGTTTTATCCTGTTACTTTTGAACTCTGACATGAGTACTAATGTATGTAATGTTCAGTGCCATTAATAAAGCAAAAAACAGGTGGTAGCTACATTACTTAGAAAAGTGATTTTTCAAAAGCAGTTTGGATCATTATTTATGTTATCATGTGAACACAGGTCTCCCAAATGGTGTGAATGACCTGTGCTTGCAGGATATATGTATATAAATTATATACTAGTTAGTGTTTTGTTATACTTTATTTTTTAGGCTTCTATCTTAAGTACAATGGACATTCTCAACGAGGGGTTCGGATACATGTTGGTCCTGGGTGACCTGGCCTTCGTTCCATTCATGTATTCACTTCAAGCTCGCTTCCTGGTCACTCACCCCGTTCATCTCTCCTGGCCTGCTGTGGCTGGCATTGTGATGCTATTTGGTAAGATGTTGAGCTAAGGCTTACAAGTTTAAGACAATCGTGTGGATTATCATCAGCACACATCAATCATCACTGCCCTGTTCACTTTGTGTACTCTTCAATTAAATAAATAATAACTAATAAATTACAACTTGTTAATAATTAAAATATTTTTTCAATCAAAAACATAAGTTTTGATAATACCCATAGCAGGGCTCGAAATTACCAGTGGCAATGTGGCAATTTGCCGTGATGCCCTTCATAATTTTATCACAGTTGCTGTAATGCCTGAAAAAAAGTGGTCGTACATTGCCTGTTATTTTTTTACAATTGCCTCAGTGCCCTTCTAAAATTGCTGTGCCCTTAATCAAAGCAGTTCGAGGCCTGCCCATAGAGTAGTTTTTTGTTTGCTCCATTATTTTTACCTTTGCATGCTCAAACAGGGTTCCCACAAACAGTGAAAAAAAATTTCCAAGGTTAGGGAATTGTCAGGAAATCTATCTTCAGAACTGTTATGACAATGTTTCCTTTATATATAAAATTTTCAGTTTTCCAACAACTTTTACTGAAAAACGCTGAAAAAATATGTTCACTAACAGCCTTTTTAATCAATTTGTCTTGAGTCAAAATAACATTGAACATCAAAGCAAGTTACATCAGAGATATATAACAGGTGTTCCTTCATTTAGTGTCTTCTGATATTTAGATGGGATGAAGCTTAACGCATCTTATTTTATATCAATCTTATATAGTTGTGGGTTATGTCATCTTCCGTGGATCTAACTCTCAAAAAGACAAGTTCAGAAACAATCCGTATGACCCGTTGTTTCAAGGTAGGGAAAATACTTTCAATTGGTTTATTTTTAAAACGCTAGACTAGACTAGACTATGTACGTTTGTTTGATTGATTGATTGATTGATTGATTGATTGATTACCACGAGATAACTTTACAATGAGTATAAAAGAACAGAGTTTGTTACAGATTATATGGTGGCGAGGAAGCCTAAAGTGAAACCATTAGGTGTATGCTAGTCTAGACTTCCTCTCTAGTCTAATTTACAAAGGTTTGTTTGAAGATACTGGGCCAGATTAAATTAGCATTGTATGAGCGTACTCAAATACATAATTATTCAATATTTATTGTAGAAGTGATTTTTGAGTTTGTTTTTAAACAAATTAAGTGAAGCAGAGTTAACAGTATCATCGCTTTGGAGAATTTAATAATGTTGCACCTTGAAACGATACTGATGATTTGCGAGTTGGTGTGTGGAAGTTTTGAGCAGATCTTGTGTTATAGTTATGAATCCGTTGCTCTAATTAACGTATTAAAATCAATTGTATTTCAGAATATTTATAGCAGAATGTTTTTGTTCCAGACAAAGATACTGTTTTAACCCCAAGCGGTAAAAAACTTTTGGCATCTGGCTGGTGGGGACTTGTTCGACATCCAAACTACCTTGGTGATATTCTCATGGCCATCTCATGGACGCTACCTTGTGGTATGTTTACTGCTCCTCGATATGTAGCAAACTATACGGTTGCAAAATCATCCCGTACGTGGTAATTTTTCGCGCGCTTTTTGTAATAATAATAATAATAATAGTGATGATGATGATAAACTTTATTAGGCACGGTGCATCTGTAACGTTGTCGTCATTTTATTTCGGGCTATCTCGAGTTTCCTGCAACTTGTCGCGCAGTAATGTAGCATTACGGGTTGAAGTCTGCATGCTCGGCGTAGCGCGCATATTATACCACCCACTGAACAACTTGCCTCACAACAAAACTACTCTGTTGCAAGTTGTTGAAACTTGTTGCGAGAAGTATATAGAAGTCGAATCTGCTTTGTGCAAATTTCTTCCGTATCTTCCAACGGATAAATTTGTTTCGCGAAAAGTTGTTCAGTTATCGATAATACGCGCAGCCACAAGTTGCAGGAACTGGGAACGACAAGTCGCAGGAAATTGTCGCGCATTTTCCCGCACCTTAAAAGGTGAAGGAAGCTGTAAAGCAAATTATCAAAATTTCCTGACTTTTCCAGCACTCGGTGACAACAATCTGTTTAAGTGGGAAAGTGCGCGCACACCTTGACTTCCCAGCCGGACCTGACAAATGAACAGTATACACAACAGATATTGTCTTGTCTTTGCAGGCTTTACGCACTTGATTCCTTGGTTTTACCCCATCTACCTCACGACGTTGTTGGTCCATCGAGAGTTTAGAGACGAGACTCACTGCCGCAGCAAGTATGGCAAGAGCTGGGACGAGTATTGTCGACGGGTCCCGTACCGCATCTTCCCAAAGATCTTCTAAACGTCGTGAACTCATTCGTGTAGTTACCAACAGTAAATTGATAAGTTTTATCGTTTTTATAACCATAGGGAAAAACTTTTCCCAGCATTACTGTAGGTTATATATTTTAGTATTTTTTTAAACTTAAAGCGTTTTGTCCTTCCTTTTTACCAACCTAAAGCAGGACCACGCAAGCCTTAATCGAAACCTGAAAGTATTAATAGAGCCGTTTATACGAGAGAAAATATATGACGCGACTAAGCTAAGACGCGACTTACGTTAGACGCGAACTAAACCGTTCGTACTAGTGGTTTCACGTCCGAGGTAAGACGCGTCTCAGATAATACCGGCTCAAAAGCCCAGTCCAGCCTTAGTCGCGACTAAGCTAAGACGCGAGCTCGCATTTTTGTACCATTTATTCGAGCAGTTCGCGTCTAACGTAAGTCGCAGTGTGGTTTTTAGTTATACTGGTTACTAAGTAAGCTCTTAAGCAAGAAGAACAGGTCCCGCAGAAAGATTGGGTGATGAAGCATTGAAGCGCTTTGAAGTATCTTATATAACCTATCGTGTGTATGTATTCGTATTGTTTGTTTGTTTTTGTGTGTTTCTAAAGAGAAGGGAGAGGGAGGGTGAGGGGGTTTCAAACCTTAGATGTTAAGAGGAGTGCTTAACTCTGTGACTGATGGGGAAGCTAATTTTAACATTTACCTGTTTTACGTTTTTTACTGAGATATAAAAAGTTTATGTACTTTATAATAGTATTTTCGTTTTGTGATTTTATATTAGTACGTTGAGTCTAAAGCTCTAGACCTTTCAGAAACGAGCAGTGAACACCTTTTGTAAATAGAACGTAGAGGACATATTGATAGTGTTTTTAGTGCTTTTTATTATTTAGTTTGTATCCACTCTTATAACTCACTAGAAAAAGAAAAAACTTTCTTTCGCAGTGTTTTGACTTGTGATACTTTTTGTGAATGGCCTGACTTTTCTGTGGAAAAAGCTTTCGTGGCAGACATCCTTTGAATGAGTCATTGAAATGTAGCTTTCACAGCGTTTATTACGTTGATACTCATTTATTAACTAGAAGCCGTTCTTTTTATCTGTAAATATATATTATCTATGATCGTTACCAGTGTTCAGCCAATATTTTCAAGGCTAACAAAACGATTCGGTGTAAGTTAGGTATTTATCACAAGCATTATAAAATGTAACATTCGATTGTTCGCTTTTTTATTTACAAATAAAGATAATTAACCTTTCACTTGCTGTGATTCGGGGTTTGTTCACGTTATCTTTGAAGCTAGACTGCAAACGCGACTTGGATCATAATAATTAAAACAGTTTTAAAGAAACCCAAAACGATTGGACGAGGTTGAGCAAAATATCGTGATTTGTCAGTTGTGAGCAAACATCTGAAGCCCGTAGTTCTTATGGTGATGTGCTTATAATTCCGTTGCTTCTTATTGTACTCGAGTACTTTTTTGTGGTAAAACAAAGACGGAAGAATAATATTTTGGCTCGCCCAAATCAGTTTTTTAACTTCACGGCGAATTTTGCGTTAATTGTCCGAGGAAAACCCTAACTTTGCTATCTCCTCCCCCCTAGCCCTGCCCCTTGCGTCTCGCAACTTGTAACCCTTTCCACAATACTTTGCGATTAGTCACCATGCCTCGCAGTTTGCTCTTGATCGCGCGTTCAGTTGAAGTGGAGGAGGCAGTCCCCTTCCCGTCCTGGACGAGCGAAACCATGCAAGCTTTTAACGGATTCATTGTGCCAACGTGAATGTCTTGTAGAGTCGGTTTGCTGTGGCTATCTTGACGTTAGTGCCTGTGTAAAAGAGCGACCGAAGCAGAAAATCCAACCCCGCCACCTCACCCGCCTCTCTGTTTCTGTGGTCACACTTTGTTATATCTTGTGTTGAAAGCGACTTCCTAGCTACAACTAAAATTAAATGGTGCTCAAAAGTGAAACCAAATGCGGCAATAATCACCTTTTAGGAGCAGATGTCAAAGTGAAACACTAAACGGGTTAGCGACAAGCCGAAGCACAAAATGGTTTATTAAAATAGATAAACTGAGGCGGCACTATAAGACACGACCTGCCAGTTTAAGATCTGAATGAAGCAAAACAAAGCTAATTTTGGTGTCCTTGGTGTACTACAGGAGGCCTTTCAAGTTAACGCGCTGGATACAGGGGCAAATAATTTACCTGCAACACACTGACAAAATTTCGCTGTTTTGTGATAACCAAGTTCATTAGTTGTTTTATTGCTCAACGTTTTGTCCAACAACTACTGACTTTTTAATAAACTCCTGCTCGTAACGGAAAGTTATC
>JAOEHT020163970.1:0-19890 GCA_025448195.2 Parazoanthus atlanticus
CGGTATAAGGGAGTTTAAGTGAGGAAGACGGCAATGTCGACTCAATATGATTAGTTTTACATATACTAATACATACAGGTTGTTCTTAACTTCAGGCTGGAATAAAATGTCAAACCCGCATTTTGACCATTAAGACAAAAAATTATTCCTTTCAAGTGATAAAATTATCTGTCGAGAAAGAATACCTCCAGAGAAAACGTTCTAAAGTTCACATAAGTACTTCCTCTTTCACACTCGAAAGAACAAATTAACCGAACGCCATTAAGGTGGTTCGAAACAGTTTTCCATTTTACACTGATGCCACTGAACTTTATGAAAGGCTTACTCGTTTGCATTGTAGTAAAAGATAACTGCTACTTGTTGAGAGCTGATGTTACAATAACATTTCAGTTTATCAACCCTTGTACTCCAACGACATTTTGGTTGCCATGGCAACTTGACAGGGCCTCAAATACACCATATTTCTAGCATTCGGCTGTATTTTACACAAAAACTAGTCGGTGAACCTCCCTTTTTATCGCATCAAAATTGTTTGCACACCAAGGGGCACATTAAGGGAATTTTTTGAAAAATGTTGTCAAGAAGTTTCAGCGCCACCTTAATATTCTGAAATGTTAAAGTGGCGCAAAAACCTGTTGACAGAATTTTTTGAAACTTTCTTTAAAAATGCTCCTTGATGAGCGAACAGTTTTGCAGTAATAAAACAGGAGATTCGCCAATTACTTTTTCTGCAAAATGCAGTCGAATGCGAAATATAGGGTGTATTTGAGGCTTTGTCAAGTTACCATAGAAACAAAATTTCCAATGGGAGTACACGGATTAATAAGCTGAGACAATGTTGCAACACCAGAGAACAAGAACTGGCACTAAACCATCATGATGTACGAGAAAGCATTTCGTAAAGTTCAGTGGCATAGCAAAACGAAAACTGTTGGGAACCACCTTAAACTCTTAAGTTTAAAACATATTACTTTTGTGCTTGTGTAAGTCTTTACTTTGAGAGAAAAAGATATTTGACCAACCATAGCGCACCCATGTAATTAATATTGTTCAGACAACTATGATGTTGTTAAAATAAAAGGCAAATCATTAGGATACCCAAAATGTGTGCAATTCTACAATTGGTTTCGGCTCCATTAAACCCTAGATCAATTGCAGACCGCTTAAAGACGGGCTACAAAGATTACACTCCCCAGTCTCCCTGTTTATTTAGACCTCGCTACCCTTCGAGAGAGGAGAAAAAAGCTTTCCGTCGCTTTTATAAGTCTATTTTGCGACCAGCAGACAGAATTTACGACAGTTTACCACCAGTTTACAGACTACAAATACTCTTTTAGACGCCCTAGAGTTTTACCATTGCCCAAATGCCGCACAAAGCGGATCCAGAATAGTTTGTACCTTATGCCATTAGGAAATGGGACGCCGATCATTTTTTAAACTCTCCTCAATTCAACTGGTTTTTAGAAATCTTCACACGCTTAAATCCCGGTCAAATCTTAATTTTAATCTTAACCATTGTAAATAGCCTAGTTTTTAGAATTTCATTTATATAATTTCTGTAATTAATATTTATTATTCATTTGTAAACTTGAGTTTTTTTAAGTTTTATTAATTTGCCATTCAAGTATTTTAATAAAGTTATTATTATTATTATTATTGTAATATTGTTATATCAAAAATGTTCTACCAGGTGGCTACGGAAATAAACAACTTTTACGTTCCATGTTTGTTCTTCAAAAGCCTCCAAGAAAGCCCATCCTTTTCATCAATTCCAAAAACTGAATCCCTTTAAAGACAACTCTGTTTTATTTGGTTTCTAAAACGATTGAAATAATAAACTTTCCAGGAAATAGCTGGACAAGGCTTTGACACTAAAACTACTTTTCTTACGAAAAGCAAACAAAATTTAGTGAAGTTTTTTCAAGTTCTTGGCAGGGACAAATTTATGTTTTGATCCTCTAAAAGACAACTTTTTAGAGCAATTATGGTTTGAACTATAGCAACAAATGCCAGAAGTTTAGGACATACAAGGGCCCATTAAATTAGGGGTGCTTAGCCGCCTTTGTCTAACGCCTTGTTACACTTAATTTTGCGACAACAAAATTTGCAGTTTTGAGTTTTCTGAGGACAATTCATCGTCAGTGAGTTTGTAGAAATGGAGTCGTTTAATTTTCGCGATTTCATAAATCTTGTCGGTTATCACCGGTCCAAGCTCTTTTTTAAAAAAGTGCGAAATAGGAGGAATGTCAAAATTCTGTAATTTTTGTTTTCCCTCAGCGGCATAAAAATAATGCTCGAAGAGGAAGTATGTATGACTCAGTGTGGTGGTGGAAGGGAAAATGAAGATGAAAAAACCGTGTCACAAGTTTAAGTAAGCTTAGCTTATCTAAGGACATAAAATATTTGTGGTGTTACATTTTTGCGGTTTTTCTCATTGCGAAAAACGCAAAAATTTGATGTCGAGAAAATTAAGTGCGTGTAACTGGGATACTATTGCCTATTGGTCTAGAGTTTTAATAATGGAACCGAACTGACCAACTGCAGAATTCTGCACATCAATAACTATAATAAAAATAATAATATTAAAATCTAATAATAATAATAATAATAATAATAATAATATCTAAAAATAACTACGTAACAATAATAACAATAACAACAGTAATGAATATAAGCATGTTTCGATCAATATGATCATCATCAGAGAAGTTATCAGTCTGAAATACTACAGTATGCAACCGGAAACAAGTGTAAGAGCCGAAACCGAGAAAGAAAAGCAAAACTGCCCCGAGCAGGAAGACAGTTTGTTGTCAAAGAAGACAGTTTGTCATCTCAAGAAGATAGTTTGTCGTCTCCTCATTCTTCTACATATCCCATCGGCACCCTGATTTAGATCTGCTTCTGCTACATTTTAATAAGAAAAGTCCGAGGAACTGACTGCAGCTTAGTCAGTGATAATTCAATCTTGTTACTCGTCAGTAAACCGTAAATGACCAATATTAATGTTGTCGTAATTAATCTTGTATCAAGCCGACGTCGATGTAACTGCTACTCTAGGGAATAAATAATGGTTTTTAATCAATTTGCCTAAGTAAGCTAGATGAATAAGCCAGCTGTAGTAAGAAAAAATCAATTTATGACTATGGATACCTGAGTGATGATTTCTCAACGGCTTGTGTTTGTAAGCCGACGTGACCGGCAAAATGACCATAGTTTCCTGTTCCAGTTTAAACTCGTAGCTCATCGTGCATTAAATGATTTAGCTGGTCTATACAGGATATATTAAATGATATCTGCCCTTGTGTTTGAATGAGTCAACAAATTAACAAAAATTCTGGCTCGAAAGTGAGTTAAATTTAACTCGGGTTATGTCGATTTTTGAATTTTGATTAAAATGTTTTGAATTTAGCAAAAAATATGTCTTACAAAGTGTTGTGGGAACTTTTCCCGCTAACTACAGCAACATAAAATCCGACCATACAATCTAAATCAGTCTGTAAGCAACTAAACTGACGCAATCGTTTAACCCCGGAGGTAGTGCTAGCCCACGCGCCAGCACAAAAAAGGCGGGAAACTGGACCACGCATTCCACAGAAGTGCTTTCCCGCCATACCGCCTGGAGTTAATAATCGGTCGTTATGCTAGCCATTTCCGACAAGCACAGCTCCTTAATAACTGATTATTTTTAAACTGTTATGTGCTCTAGTGACTCTGAAGTAGAGAATGCGTTGGTTTTGCCTGGAGACAGACTAAAAATAAAATGAGCGGGCGTGAATTCAAGCACACAACAATTAACAAACAAGACAATAAATACTATATACAAAGTTTGAGACACAGCAGTCACAAACTGAAATCAGTCAGCGAATGATAGCCAATTTTATATACCCAAGAAATTTGTTTTTCAGCAGATTTCGGCCGATTTTACTATCCAGAAATGCCAAGGTTTGATACAGTGAACCGTGAAACATTACAAAAGGAACAATTAAATACTTAAGAATCGGAATTGAGTGTGCGTATCCCGAAATAGTAAAGAGAGATACAGTTGTTTATTCACACGGAGGAGATTTTTCAGCGGACTCATCGCGTAACCAACAAAGTGCAAAATGTCGCAGTCTTCAGATAGAAATGTATGTCGGCGACACCACATAAAACTGAGGCAGTAGTAGTCTACTTTGTCTTACACACCGCACAGTTCCAGAGTCGCAGTATTCTGGATATCATCCACTTTCGAGCTAGCAGAGACATATATTTTGTAATAAACGGTCAATATGTTGAAACTATATTGAGAAATTTTGATAAACAAACACATGCTTTAGTTTAGTTTAGGCGTAGGATATGTACTGCCTTGATATTGAATGATTGGCTCATGCAGTCGTGTGTGAAATATATGGAAGCGGTATGTCAAACATTGTGAAAAAGTTTCTCTTGTTCTTTCACAGAATTTCTTTAAATTACTTTCTCTATTATAGTTATTTGGACATTCATTTGTAAGTTGCTGCATGCCGTGTGTGATAAGATTTCCTAGTGTACTTGCAGCATTTGAAAACTCGGACCAGTCGTGCGTTAATTTAGAAAAACACTTCATGAAATAAAGAACCACTTCTTAATGTTCGCTTTTATGATATCTTCATTTGTCCAGCTTGGGTCACGAATCAACTAAAAGAATGGTGAGCCATTGAACTAGATGCATTATCTCTCTGGATCACGTCCTCAATTTTCCCGCCATTGCTGACGGAAAAGGTGTGTGCACCGTGTTTATGAAGAACGGCGGGAAACTAGTACGCCGGTCACCGCAAGTTCCCGCCAGTTTTGTTGAACCATTCCCAAGATCAAGTGCACGTGTTCAGACGTTTTTTGGAGGGTGATAACTTGCTACTTATCACTTGTTGTTCCTCTTAATCCATAAATATAAAGTTATTGCTGCTTTATAGCTCGTTTAAAGTCGAAATTATATCCGCAGATTGTTTGCGAAGGTAAATTTTGAAAAATGATACAATTTTGTACATAAATGAAAAGGATTACAGGTATAATACAGTAATAGATTTGCTACCGGTATATCTTTTAGTTTTGACTTTTGTTGGTCTTTTGCGTTATCGGCTCTTGTAAGGCTGCGATGCCTTGTATGTATGGTGTTGTTGACAGACTAAGTAAGAAACGCAAAGATTTCCTAATCAGTTCAAACCAAAATCTTTAACGAGACCTGAAAGTTTTGATATGAACCTTGGCACTTAGCAAACATATTGTATTTCCTCCGAAGTGTTTTGATTGTAGACACACGGACTTTTTCCATCATTAACTGTTTATAAAACGAGTTCCTTTTCATTCTGATCGATTTCAAGCAAGGAAGAGCAGCTCGCTTACGGCTGTGAGTCCGATCGTGTTGAGTCGGCGCTCGGATTCAGTTCTTTTTCTTTTTCGCCTACCAAATTATGCGGTAGACGAAGACGCGGTATGCTGTTCGTATAACCCTCAAGAATGTAAATTTGAGTGATTACTGATTTACTATTTAGTAAGCCAAGTGGTCTCTAACTACTTTCTCTTGTTCTTTCACAGAACGTTCTCATAATTACTTCCCCTATTAAAGTTTATTTGAACACTAGCTTGTCAGTTGCTGCCATTTGCGATAAGATTTCCTAGTGTACTTGCAGGATTCGAAAACTCAGACCAGCCGTGCGTTAATTTAGAAAAACACTTGTATTATGAAACAAAGGACCACTTCTAAATGTTCGCTTTTTAATATCTTCAGTTGTCCGGCCTGGGTCATGAATCAGTTCAAGAATGGCCAGCCAATAAACTAGATGCGTTATCTCTCAGGTCGGCAATATTTCCCGACATTGCTGAGAATTTACGGAAGAGGTCCACGTGTGTGCACCGTGTTTATGAAGAACGGTGGGAACTGAACTAGCACCCGGTCACCGCAAGTTCCCACCAGTTTTATTGAACCATTCCCGAGATCAAGTGCACGTGCTCAGACGTCTTCTTGAGGGTGATAATAACTTGCTACTTATCACTTGTTCCTCTTAATCTATAATTATAAAGTTATTGATGCTTTGTAACTCGTTTAAAGTAGAACTTATATCCGCATACTATTTGCGAATGTAAACTTTGAAAAATGATACAATTTTGTTACACAAATAAAAAAGATTAGGTATAATAATAGAGATGTTATATTGTTTAGTCTTGCAGGTCTTTTGCATTGGCCGAATTGTACTAGAGACGAATTATCCGTCTGAGACGAATTATCCTTCTGAGACGGATAATTTGTCTAGATATAAATCCGGTGTTAAGACGAATTATGGTCCAAAATTCCTCTTTGCTTGATTCGTCTGTCAGCGTGCTAACAGACGAATAATTCGTCTGAGACGGACAACTCGTCTCTAAATTTATATCTAGACGGAAAACGAAGACGGATTTACTGGCAGTTTTTGACTTGAGGGAGTCTGGTATCTAGCTAATTGTAAGGATTCATGGGATACGGTTTTCAAAATGGCGTTGAAAAAGATCCAGATCCAGACGAATTTTCCTCCAAATTCGTCTCTCGAATTTATAATAAGTCGAATTACTCTTCAGGCGGATAATTCGTCTCTAGTATAAATTGGGTTATTATGTTATTGCAAGGCTGCGATGATTTATGGTGTTGTTGACAAATTAAGAAACGCAAAGACTTCCTAATCAGTTCAGACCAAAATCTTGAACGAGACCCGAGAGTTTTGATATTAACCTTAGCACTTAGCAAACATATTGTATTTGCTATACATGAAGTGTTTTGACTGTAGACACACTGACGTTTTCCATCATTAATTGTTTATAAAGCAAGTTCCCTTTCATTCTGATTGCTTTCAAGCAAGGAAGAGCAGCTTGCTCACGGCTATGAAGCGATCGTGTTCAGTCGCCGCCCCGATTTTCTTGCCTTTGTCTCGTCAAATTCTGCGGTACAAGAAGAGGCGGTATGCTGTTTCTATATATTAACCCCTTAAGAATTTAAATTTGACTGATTTACTATTAGTAAAGCAAAGTGGTCTCTCTTCAACCCTTCAGTCTTAGTGGAAACTTGGCTGGGTGAAATCAATGATACTTCAGATCAATTAGTCAACAGACAAACAAATGCGCCCTTGAACATGTAAATTATTAATGGCTCTAGATCTTTCCACTGAACTCTTTTTAGAATAACCTTAAGTGGCTGTTTTTATCAATGCTTTTTAGGTACAAACAAAAGATACTGATTTAGTGGCGGATTATATCCATTAAACACTCGCTAAAAAGCAAAGAACATAATATCAGGAAACCTGATGATGGCAAAGTAGACCGAAAACGTTTGTTTTCAATTTTATAACAGCAAACGTTTTAGCCATATTTTTTAAATATTTTATGATGGGGAATTCAATATTAAATATAGTATCAGGCGTTGCTACATATTTGATTTCGTTCTTGTACAACCCCTTAAGGTCATACACCACTTTCTTTGGAAAAGCACTCTTGAGGAAAATAGTATCTATTAAATTTCTATTCACAAACCTTAATTTACCGGGTAAAAAGTTTTAAAAACTATGTGTTGCTGACTTTCTAATTTTTCTGGTGCCAAATACTCAGTAAATTCATTGTAAAGCGCATTTAGGTATTAGTCAGAATGTCGAATGCGCTGTATAAATATAGTATTATTATTATTATTATTGTTATCGTATCACTAACCAAAAACAATAGCCTTCGTAAATGTGTGTGAGTGGGAATGGACTACGAAGGCCGATTGCGCAGCCGTGATCAGCTCTATTTAGTGTATCTTTTTTAGAAAAATAGCAGGTACCGCAAATCCCTGGCCTTGGTTTATTCTTCCTGTCCATGTTCGCAAAGGTTTTGAATGGGCTTATAATCCGGTGTTTTTATAACCGAGTCAGGGGGGGCAGTGGTTCAAACCGGTATCATAGCTATAAGAAAACACGCTTCGAATTAAGGTATAACATTCCTTTTACCCTACACATAGAGACTATCGAGATAAGGGTTGCTCTTTATCATTAACATCACAACAGGCAGTTAAATTATTTTGTCAACTGTTAATCTATTTCAAGCACAATAAGCGTAACAAAAACTCTCTCTTGCACTGACAGCAGATCAAACTTCTTTTTTAAACTCATCAGGCGAGCTTTCTTTTGCAAGAGGCGTCTAGAAACTTCCAGCAATGTTGCTGTGCAGACGTCTTCAAATTATTCGATACAGTCCATTAACGCTCTTGACTTCTTTGACCTAGTGCAAGTACTTTATGAAAGCGTTGCCACGAGGCGCTCAGAGTCGCATGGCCCAGCAGAACTGCGCTTTCAGGCAATACTAGATAACACCGATCTATTCAACGTTTGTGATGGTCTTTCTATGATACTATAAAGTGATGGACTGACGGATCTAGTTCTAGAAGGAATTCTATTTTCAAAATTACCTCCTAAGATTATGAAGATACACATGCCATGAAAGCCATTATCTGCCGGAGAGAAGATATAATAATTAATAGAAAAGGTCTAAATTGCTTTGTGAGATAGAACTTTAATTCAAATATATTTCAATAGAGAAAGTATCGAAATCGTTTGCTCCTTAGCTTTAAGCACACTAGTGTAATGTAAAGGTATAGTCTGAGGATAGGGGTCGTGCACTACCATAACCGCTCCCCATCTCTGCCCGTTGTCCAGAAAGTTAGAAAGCAGCCTATTAAGAACTCAGGAAAACTCTTCTGCACGTACATTTCATTCGGAACTCTTCTTCGGTCAAATAAGTCATTGAACCATTAAGAAACGAAACATTTCTATATTAATTTTTTTATTATCTATGAAATATTTTACAAATTTTCAACTATCAGTTTCTTTGTAACTGAAAAAACATTTGAAGGGGCTGAAATAGGTAACTGACCAACTCCTGCACTAGCTTTATGCAAAACATTCTTAGACTAAATGTCTTATGTTTATGTTGAAGCAAGTACATTAACTTAACAAGAAACTTTTATCAAATGGTCGAGAATGTACACGACACGAACAAGCATAATTTTCGAACGAATACATTGCATTGCTTTCTAAGTTAGGTTAGGTCAGCTCGATTGGTTAAGATCAATTTGTGTCCTTAATTTCTGACTTTATTTTGTTGCAAAAATAAAGTTGTGAGTTTGCATGGTATGTGCTATTTCGTACGGCTAGAAAAAGAACCCTAAAAATTGTAATTGCAAGAGGGATAAATCTATATATATATATGGTGTCAGTCCCTTGAAATCTGGCTTCTAATTTGTATTCACATGATAGCGTTATGTTGAATCCCTTCGTCGAGAAAACGTTCGACTCTTAAATCACACGACATGCCTCTATTCATGTCGTTGAAATTCAATATGAAAAATTGCGATTCTTTATATTTCTATTATGTTCATTAAATGTACATGTCAAGCTTGCCTTCAGCTCCGGCTAACAACAACGTTCAACTCAATAGTGAATACATGTGCTGATTTGCGAAAAACGTCACATTTCGTTACTTGATTATTTACATTGATGCTATTGTCATCAGTTCAAGCAGTGTTCCTGTGTGCTTTTGTGTATTTAACAGTGACGTCGTAGTGCAAATGACGCAATCACTTGTTCTCGATACAGTCCCCTGGAATTCTTTGATGCCTGCTGAGTTGTGAGGCCTGTGAGAAGTTCTTGTCACACTTGTCACATTGGAAAGGTTTCTCGCCAGTATGGGTGCGAATGTGATTGTTGAGCGTCGTGGAGCCAGAAAACGAGCGCGAACAGTAGCCGCATTTGAATGGCTTCTCTCCCATATGAGTGACAACATGCGTGCGCAGCTCATTTGGCGAGCAGAATGAGTCTGGGCAGTGGCCGCACTGGTAGGGTTTACGGGGAGTGCGGGGACACACGTGGATTTGCAACATGGCTCGCTGAGCAAATGTTTTGCCGCACTGGCCGCATTTCCACATGCAGCTCACTTCCGAAGCGTCTGGCGACCGTGGGGAGACGGGTGAGGGGGATTTCTCCTCATCTGAACTGGGCGCGTAACTTGAGCCAGACTCGCTGGTTTTTCTCATAAGCGGTGAGTGACAGTCGTTTGCGGAGTATCGCCTTGGTGGGGACTGGTGAACTGCATGAGCTGCAGGGATGTCAATGTTCTTTGCTGCAATTCCTTGCGGTTGAATTTGCTGCTGCTGCATTCCATTCATATGAACAACCGCTGGATCCACTATGGGAAGCATCCGTGGCTGCTCGCCTGGCAGCTCAGCCAAGCCTGGCCCATACGAGTACGAGCGCTTTATACCAGCTGGGTGAGTGGGTGGGGCAGTAGAGTTATTGGTTAGTGGGTGTCCACTCTTCTGTGGGCTGGGTGTCGAAGACATCTCTCGCGGGGCAATTACAACCATTGTATCGTTACTTGGTTTTGATCCTGAGAAGAAAGGGGATAATCTGTTAAGACTCTCGACTTGGCTTTGGACACTATATCTGTTACAAAACCTGTTGTGCGAGCTCAGCTTTGAATAATAACGAGTTCCGTATGTGATTAACTCCATGTTTCTCCTTGAACGGTGTTAAGTATATAGAAGAGCTCCTTTTATAGCTCTTCCCTCAAATGAAACTTTTGAACTATTCTCAAACCAAAATAGCATTAAACTCTAACGTTTGTTAAATTCTTAGTTCAAATTAGAACGTTTTTGGTTTTACAGTTTTAAACTAAAAAGATCGTCGAGTCATAGTTAGCTCGGTTTTCAGTCCACTGGTGTTAGGTAATGAAGTTCCCCGAATCGGTCAAACGAAACAGAGGGGCTACCAGACTAATAACCAAAACTGTTCTTCTCTTGACGATACTGATTTACTTTATAATAACAAAGGTTTCCCGAAAATATTATTTCGCCACATTGCACAGACTGAGCATAGTCGGTTAGATTGGAAATATACCGACTGGTAACGACCTTAAATATAAAATTCGGCCTATTTGTAATTTACCCCTAAATAGCTTACACTAACATTACTGAATGCTGGGAGATAGATCAAATCAATTAAGAGAAAAAAGTAAGAAAATTGCGAAGTGCTACTGGAAGTTCTCAACGAAAGGGTGTAGTGTAAACACGCTGTACCAGATTGCTCCTTGTGTCCGCACGAACACAATATTATGCTGCTCCGTTTGGTGTTTAAACTTCATTTTTCGCGGAGGAAAAGCCTATCCGATATGTGACATATCACTTTCGAAAGTGTTGCGTCTCGTTCTGCGTGAACTGAGTCGAAGTAAGCGTTCCAAATATAAATAGAAGTCTCATTCGCTATGGTTTTTCATGACGGCACGAAAGCTATCCGGTATAGTGTAAACGAGGAAAAACTCACCATTGGGAATGAAACTGGACATGTCAAACATAGACTCTGGCATCCCCAGGTAATGGGGGTACTTGTCATCATACCACACCAATAGCTCTTTGCCGACCGGAATCTCCCTGAAGGCGCGGTAGTAAATGTTTCCCAGGTACTGAAAGGCGAACAAGTTCTGTTCCTCTTTGTTGCGGGCACAGCGGATAAATCGCATCCAGCTTGATGTGTTCTCGTCACTGCCATCAATGTAACTCGCCAGTACGCCATCCTTGTAAATCTAGGTAGAAAAAATATACTCCTTTCTAATCCTACTGCAGACTCCCAACAACATGAACTCGAGAGAAACGAGTTAAGAAATGGTGAAGCTACCGAGAGAAACTTTATACGTGAGAATTTTGTCACAGAGTAGAATAAAAGTTCAAGTTATTATCAGTCGCTCAAATATTGGGAGTCCACTTGTACTACCAAGTATTTTTGTACGGGTAGGTTTTATTACAGAGTAACAAGGGCAATCACTGGTTCTGATGTAGTCAGTTGACCCGGCAATGGGTTTCTGAGCAAGCGGAGCGGTGAGCCCCTCAAGCTATTTCAACCGGTTCATTAAATCATGCTCTTCACGTGTCAATAGTGGAATTACGGTGAAGTGAGAGTCTAAAAGCAATCTAGTATTAGAGAGCTAGGAGAGAAAAAGCGACAACTCATGCACATATTTAAATGTATATGTAAGCTGTTTTCACACTTAGAACAAGTCAACAGAGATATGATTTCATAAGTTACTCTGCACGAACACAAATCAATACACTCGCAAGCACACACACCGACACATGCGCACACTCACAGCAACAGTCTGAAGACAGACAGACAGACAGACAGACAAACAGACAGACAGACAGACAGACAGACAGACAGACAGATAGACCTGCACACATGCATAGACGCGCGCACAGATTTGTTTGAAACCAGCAATACTCACACAAACAGAAAACTAAAGTGTGTGTGGAGAAAGAAAAAGAAACTATACAGCGAAATAGCCGATGAAATTAAAACCAGCTGAAGTTAGACTAGCCATAACAATGGTGTACATACGCACCTCCCACATGTAGGACGTGTCTTGACCAGGGACAATCTCTTGAGCACTGAATCTCCTTCCCTCATACGGTCCAATCCATGTCCCCAGGGGGATGGCCCTCTTCGTGCAAACGCCGTATCCGGCTCCTGGGATACTTGAACGGCAGAGCTCAACTTCATCGGGGAAAGATTTTATGGCGTTTGTAACTTTTTTTTTCTCCACTTTGTCTGGTCTTTTGAGGGAGTGTTTTGGCCCGTGAATCGGACACGCGGTGTCGCAATCTTCGCGGCAAATTTCACACCCTGCAGAATAAAGTGGAACCAAACGAGGATTAACCCTTTCACCGCCACCTAGTTTATCAACATCTATCTTCTACTTATAATATTTGTATAAAACAAGTTGATTTAGTCTTGAGAATTAGGAAATTGATCGTCCATTCCAAATTCTCCAAGATGAAATGTAAAATTCTCCAAGTTTATTAATACGGATTGTATGGAGAAAGGTAATGAGAATTCAGCAACTCGTCATTTGGCACTTTTAGAAGTGAAAGGGACAATAGACAGTTGTCTGGCGAAACGATCATTGAGACATTAATGGGGAAGCGTATTAAAACGAAAAAAAAAGTTAGTAGTAAATGTGTGAAGTAGCTAGCTACGAAAAAAGGCAGAAATAGATGGATGAAAGATGGATACAAGTGCATAAATGAATTCACAGGTGATTAATTGAAAGGATTGACTGATGAATGTACTTGAACAATTATTTTCTTCACTCAGCTTGATGCAGTATTTATATTTTATTTTTGACAAAATGGAAACGAAAAAAATTTGTGTAGTGGCGTAAAGAGGGTGATACACGATGCTATCAACACCAACTTTTCAAACACGAATGCCAATTTTTGGATCAGTCGCAGAGGAACTGATTAAGATCACAAACAATAAATAGACAACATACATCTTGACGTCGCAGACATGTAATCGTTAAAAGATTGTACTAAGCTGCCGTGCTTTCAGCGAAGACCACAAAATGCAACAAAAACAGAAGGCGAAAGATTTCTGCTGATAAGAACTTCACACGAAACTAGTACTCTTTTCTTAAAAGTGACAGAAGAAACCAAATTCCAGAATGAAGTCAGAAAACACACTTTTTCTAGATCTCTTAAAGATTAACGTTTATATATAATTTCACTTTAAACTCTCGAAAATTAAAGAGCCATATTAAAGAAAAAAAATAAATTGAAACTTGATAGTTTTTCATGACATAAACAACTTATAATTCTTGAGACACGTGCCCAACTCAATTGAGCCATGACATGCAACTGCACACCAGAAACACGCGCTCGACTTGCAAAAATCTTACCACAACCTTCGTCACTTACTAAGAAACACTAAATATCATTCAAATCATAACCAAATCTGTGTTTAACCTAGCATTTTAATAATAAATTACAAAGCGAGGCAAAGTCTATTCATATCGGCTCGGTATTGACTGACTGAGTTGCCCGAGTTATCAACGTTTCACTAAACACGTTTTTTGCATGTTAAAGAAATCACTCGTACGTTTAAATTATGCTTCGACAAATGCAATTTGGCGGGATCAGTACGAAACAGTGAGAACTTTACATTAACTTTATATATTAAAGGGTTTATAACGCCAATAACGAGATGCTAAAAGTGGTTTAAAACAAGTCGCATAGTTGTCTACGGTAAATTGCAAGCCCAAAATTGTTTACAGTTTGTTTCAGGTTTGTAATCGTTCTTCCGGCTCATTTCCACTCAATCATTTCGCACATTTAAAAGATATTCTGTAAAAATGAAGTCTTTATAAATTAGCAGAGGCGAAAATTACATCTTACCCAATTACAGAAAAGCTAAATCTAATCATTTTACTCGACTTGTCAAGCGAATAACACCTCTTAATAAGTAACAGAGTGAACGAAGCAACAAACATGTACTACTGACAGATGGGGTAATAGAATTCCAGCGATTTCGTCAACTTACAGAAAGTAGCTACAGGTTTGCTTGCGGTCGGTAGGCCATTTAGTTTGATTTGCATCGTATTCAACGCTTCTATGCCATTTTGTCTGTACAGACATCGGTAAAGATCTGTGTAAGTAAACTTTATCGGGCTGCTTTGCGTCAAAACTTTCTTGGTTTTCTTCTCGGCAGGCTGGCCATCAAGAGGTTCCGAGATTTTGTTGACAAACTGTTTGTAATCCATGTTGATTTTCACCGCCTGTCGAGCGAAGAAGCGAGACATGGCGATAAGCGGTTAGCGTATTTCTAATCGTTTTGGCGGGAAGGTTGTCGAGCAAATATGTACATGATTTAACAAGGATTCGTCGTTTTTAATGTAATCAGTGTGATGACTTAAATACCCTCGAGGGTTCCAGAAATCAAATTCCTTTGTGCCATGCACGGGTAATTTTCATGTCACGCACTCAACAAAATGGATCGTGTTGATAACTTTTGGCTTTTTCTCCCAATGATTATATTTGCTTTGTTTTTCACTGATCAATAGTAAATTTATACTGTGGGATTTCTTTTATGGGAGATATGTGTTTTGATTCGAATGTTTTTAAACATTCGAATCAAAATCGATTTAAGAATCCTTTTTGAGATTTTAATTTGCCGTTTAAATTTTCATTGTACTGTGCGTGCATGAAACGAATCCCTGCAGCATTCTTATTGCCATGATCAAAAACTGCATCATCAAATTTTAAAATCTTTTTAAAGCTATTTTTAGTTTTTCGGTTTGACTTGTGATCTACTACTACTTGTCACAACTAACAAACAAACAAACTAACTATTTATGGTAACTAACTATCTAGGCTAACTAACTAACTAACTAACTAACTGACCAGTTTTCTTACTAACTACTTTGAACTAAATAAAGTTTTAAAGCAATTTATCATATGAGCAGAATCTGCTCATTATCTTATCAATTTAGATCTTAACTAACCAATTACTTAACTAACTACTGACTGTCTAACCAACTTTTTTACTCCAACAAACTAACCAACTGATTAACTGGTTGATTGATTAATTAATTAATTGATCGATTGATTGATTGGTTGAGACTAAACTATCAAATATTTTTTCATCATCTTATCAAGTCTTAACTAACTAGTTGACTAACTAACTAATTAAGTATTTTAAAACTGACTGACTGACAATAACTGACTGACTGACTACTGAGCTAACTAACTATAACTAACTAACTAACTAACTAACTAACTAACTAACTAGCTAACTAACTAACTGACTGACTGACTGACTAGCTAACTAACAAACAAACTAACAAACTAACTAACTAACTAAATAGCTAACTATGAACTTACTGACTATTTCAGAAACAGTTGAACCCTGCATGTCTAAGGAAAGTAATATTCAGCTTTCTCAAGTGATTCAGCCTCCATCGGTGACGGGCTATCTCGGTTGAGATATTTAGGAAATTCTCTTTTTCCCTTACTGAAAACTGAAGGCCGAAGTTAAACATTGCGGCGGAACAGTTGAACAACGATGTTAAGATTTTGTTTAGCCGGTGACCGAAATGTTTTAATTATCCGGTATCCAAGTTTAAGCAACAAGTAACACTAACTGACACTTCATTCTCCGAGATACACAAAAAACTTTAGTCTTTGTTGTAGGTTTTGTCAATTACTTAAAGAAATGAGAAACTATTGCATTTTTCAGAAGACTGCCTTTTCCAAGCTTTCTCCATTGAACTTATAGACTAACAAAATTAGTCTTAGTGGGTTGAAGCACAGCCATATCTATCTTTCACCTAGATCTTAAATAGGGCCAGTAAAATAATTCCAGAATATCAAATGAGCCGAATAGTTTGGCCAGCAAAGCGTAAAGCCGCTTGTCTCAGCTTTGTGTAGCCTTTAATTCGTGCGAGACAAGAAATCGTCTTGATCTCCGCTTTTTAACTATGTTTTCGAAATTTCCTCGACTAAGCAACTTTTGCAGACTTAAACGAAAGCTATTTGCCACTATGTTTAGTTGTTTTTTAGAAGTTTAGTAAACTTTTGCACAATATGTTGTATCTGTTTAAATATGCGCAGTGGATGAAGTTCCAGGATTTAACGTCTATTGTTGATCCTCATTTGACCATGAAGATGGAAAGTTATTAAAGAGCCAAAATTCGTGAAGAAATGAGTTTTTTATATATAGTTCAAAGAGTTCACAAGTATGCTTCAGGAAAATCTTAGCGGGGCAGTATTCTTTAACTCCGTTTTTAGAACGAAGATCTCCATAAAAACGTGAGCTTGCAAGACATCGAGCTCAATGGACTGTGACTCTTAAAATCTTCCTCACCAGTTTAAAGTGCATGGATTGGAGAAACACAAAATTTGAGGGAAAAAGACATCAACGGAAAATAACTATGCAATTGCCTATCACTTGACGTTATCAAATCTATGCCACATCGAGAAATTTTTGCACTGACCAGGATTTTGATGGTATGAGATCGCTGCTGTACCAACTCGGCACACCCCAATCAACGCAACAAACATATGGGCAATTCAAGAGAATATCGACTACTTACCGCAGAATCACCCTCCAATTTTGGATTTTCTTGCGGTATTATTCCACTGGTGGGCATCTTGTATGAAAACTGTTAAGTGAGGTGAAAATATTCTGTTTTACAGAAAACAAGAAAGCGCTTGTGAATTACAAGGTGTGATCGACGTGCTGAAGTCTGTTCCAACGCAAAGTCAATGGTCGAGTGATAGTCTTAGCACTTATGCATAACTATTAAAATAGCAGAGTCATTTTTACTAACTTTACTTTATGATGTTGATACCGGTTCATTGTACTCTTAAGAAACCACCTCTCGCTTTATTGAACTTGGACAATGAAAATCTAACAACAGCTTTCACGCCTGAAAACAAATTGTGAAAGAGTCAATCACAAAGCTCCGCGAATCGCCCGCGCTTATCTGTTGGGCGTTGCATTGTTCACACACCAGAGAGAAAAGTGAGCAGTCAACACGCAAGGCCGCCGTCCATTCACGGGTCTTTCACTTCAAAATATTGTTTGTGCTTTTTCTACCGTGTAATGCCCTTTGAACCATCTTTGCATCCGTTTGTGTTTCCTGTTCGCCGTACCATGTTTATAGATAATGTACACCAACTCTCCAGAGATTACAAACCTTCAATTTCTACAATTTTGTGTAATTGGTTTTTGCTGTATTCTGGTTTTCGTACAAAAGCAGGGTCTCTTCATATCTTATGGAATCCATTATTCGTTTGTTCGGATTCCCACGGATTTAAATTAGGGAAAATTAACATTTCTTTTCAATGCTATAGCTTGTTTGTTGAAATCATGCAAATCCGTTCTTCACGTACGCATGAGTGAAGTAAATATTTTTAGGTTTTGCAAAGTTAGAGGCAAAACAATGTTTTTCCTCTACTTTTTTCGTTGTCTGTGTGAAAACAAAATCAAATTCATATGGAAACTTTTCAGATATATGTGCAAAGATTTCGGAACACAAAGGCAATTTTTGGACACACTTGGTTTAACCTAAATAACCACGGACAATGACTTCTCTTGTTTTGACTTATATCTCTAGGGGACAAAATTTCTTAAATTTTGTCAAATTTATTAAAGTTTAAATGGTTTGAGAGCGTTCTATTTCTGCTTTCTCTGTCGAAATCGTAGATCCTTTTCCCTTAACTTTACTGGCTCAAAACCAGGTTTACGTCTTAATCCGTTGACTTTGGTAGATTGCGTGTGTTTGTCAGTGGAATGCCTCTCCACGATTAAAGGGCGGTTTAAGGTAGACATTCCTCGCACCATTCGATATCTGAAAAAGATTAGCTTGTCACTTGAACAGGCAATTACTCCTAAAACTAACTTCAATCTTGCATAGTAGAAATCCACTCAAACAATCCTTTTCGAAAATTTGTTGGCAACAAAAAATTAACTCTCCCACTCTCCATAAAGAATATTTGCAAAATACTGGTACAATTCTGAAAAACAAGAACCCTTAAGGCTGAAAGGAATGACGTTTCTGTTTCCATGACAACGGAAATTTTTATAGATTGCTGTAGATTGCTTCTACCGAGTCGTTTTGTTGTTATATTTGTAACTAAAGAATCTTGAATCGAAATATCACTCGCTGAATTTCCACTCTTACTAAATTAAATTGTGCATTTTCTAATTCGTTTTTAAAAGAGCCGATGCGTGAAAAACAATGATCGACCATCAGTGATCAGGTGATCAGTAGCTGTCATTCACGTGTCTCCACACAGGTTAATTTCACCAGCCACTGAAGCTTGGGTGAGACATCCTAAAAAGTATTACACATATATATACTTAATGGAAACCACTTTTGGTAAAACCTAACGTTATAACAGCTACATTGTGCCAAAAAGCAAGTGAAATTTTAGCTGACTTTTTTATTATGAGCTGGCACAAATCCCGCCACTTTTAATTCATTTACAGAACGTATAAATTAGCATGACAAAAAGTTTGACTTTGAGACAGTTAGTGATGCGACGCATTACTTCCAAGTTTGATTATGAAGCTTAAAAGAAACCCTGGTGGAATTTAAAGTAGCTGACAGCGGCATATTGAGTTTAAATTGGAATGATCGATGACTCGTATTCAGTTCATGTTGGATATTCGCATACACGTAGCAGGGACGTGTATGAGCTCCACAACCCCACAAAATAATTTTCAAGATCCAGTAGCACTGCCTTAACTCATTCCCATTTATACTCATGGCTACAATTGCGCCCAAAAATATATCATGACATGTAAACAACGCTCATTTTACAGGAAGTGATTTCAAACTTCATCATGTCTTCGCAGCACTGGATCGGCACTGGATGTTTGTCGATGCACATGACTAGACATAGTTTGGGCACAATTCCCCCCAAATCACATGCTGGGCCGAGCAGAGGATATTTATTAAAGCGCAATATTTCAATGAACTTGTCAAAGGGAAACAAAGGAGTCCTATATATAACTAAAAAACAAATCAAATTTGATAACCTAGACAAATATTAGCATAAGCCACCAATTTTCTTGTTTTCGTTTAGTAAGAAAATTTAGTTCTAATTGAAATGGAAGAAGTAGGTTTTCTTAATTTTTTATAACATTGGCATAAAGCAAAGGCATTCTCATGCTCAATGCAAATCACAATGCGCGGCTCTCACGATGTTAATCATTTGAAACATGCACAATATGATATATACTAGAAACGATACAAAACAATATTAGGACATAGCTGGGAATTTTCGCGCGCTTTTTGTATGAAGTGAGCGTGCATACATACTCGATAGAAACACGCCCGGCCGTGTGTCTTTATATCGCAACATACACAAGCTTGTCTGGGAAGCTAGCTGGACCAATAAAGTGGTTTAGAAAAGTTTTCTAAAAGAAAATAAGGTAATTGAAGATGATGATATAATATAATACTATATACTATACTATACTATACTATACTATACTATACTATACTATACTATACTATACTATACTATACTATACTATACTA
>JAOEHT020163971.1:0-11731 GCA_025448195.2 Parazoanthus atlanticus
TGGTTGCAAAATTTGAATTTTAGATTTGGAACTTCGAGGTGTGAAAAGAGGAGGGGCTTAGCATTTTACACCAGAACCTCTTGTTTAATACAGATGCTTTTTGTAAAAAAATTAAGAATCAAATCTCCAGGTGATATAAGACCATCTTGGCAGTTTTAACAAATTTCAAATCAAATTTTAGATGATTTTCTGACGTCATAAAAGAAACCATGGATTTTGACGTCATAGCTAATTTAGCCAATTATCAAAATATACATTATAGACTATTTAGTTAGACTGCAAGTTTGTACGTTGCTGCACTGATAATAATAGTATAATTTAAGGATCAGGCCATTTGACGCCAAAAATCCCGGGCCATTACCTCTTATTTAAAATAGCTATAATATTTTCCTGCTTATAAGAAAAAATACGTATTCAGTGTCTCAGCATTAATTACAAACAAAAGTTAGTTAATTAATTAAATGAAACAGAGAAAGTTGTAGACCTCACTTAATTGAGCTAAGCAAATCAGTTGTCTGTAATTAACTCAGGTTTAGAACGATGGTAAAGATAGGAATGTGAATTATTCATCCCTATTTTTATCAGTTGCAGTTGTTAAACTGTGCCCTTGTATTTTAGACAAACATGGCCGCATTGCAGTTGTATCCTAATCTTCAGAGGCAGATTGCAACCAAAGAGAGGGTGATGAGGAAATTTTGAGGTTCGTTAAAGCTTGAAAAGAAAATTATTTGGAATACAAATAAAGGAAATCCTAAGTCCAAAGATATCTGATGAAAATAAAATAAAACTTGTACTAATTCAGAGTTTCCGTGAAGTTACGAGGCACTGTCCTACTTGTTTACCGCAGTTTCACGCTTACAGTCTTAAACTCTAACCTCATTTTTTATCATTTTAGAATAAGATGACTCCAGGTCGCACATACTGAATTTTTTGCTCTAAAATCAATTTTTCATGTAGAAACTTTTTAAAGATTTCAGTAACTCGATACAATAAGGAGCCAGTGACTAGATGTGTCAAGTTCCTTTCCTCATTGACGCACCACTTTGACAAATTCTAGCTATTTCACATTGTCTTTTGTGAATCTGGTTTCTTCTAATTTGAATTTTAAATAATATTTGGTATCGTTTTCAGTCTAGCTCTTTGTAGTATTACGTTTATTGCTTGTCTTCATTTCCAGTTTCGCTACTATCAATTTTCTTTGAACAGAAAAAGACGTTGCACTGGAACTGTGTGAATCTAAAGAAAACTTTTAAGATTTTGTTGCGGTTACTATATGCGCTTTTGTCAACTTACTTATACTTGATTGTAGGTAAATAAGCTAGTTCGACAATTCGTTTAGAGGAAATACTCTAGAATAGCCAGATTTGTCAAAACGGTATGTCATGGAGATGGACACTACTAGTACTGGGTCCCTGGTGCGATGCTGTATGTTACAGTCAAAACACAAAAGGTTTCAGTAAAGATTAGCTTGGACGAAACATCAATTTCTAGGAAAAATATTCATATATGGGGCTCCAACTTGTGATAGTTTCTGCCATGATTTAAGAAAATTTACGAAAAACAACATTCCGGCATCAAATCAAATGGTCTAAAAGTTTCATTCACAAAATCAGGAGTAATCCAATGATTAATTAAAAGCCTACCAGAGGCCATGCACTGCAGTCTAACTCAACTTACCCTGCTCACAATTTCGTCCAGTGTAACCTACACACGCATGCGTAATCGTCTTGCTCATACTTCGCCACACAAGAACCGCCATTTGCGCAGGGTTTGGCAAAACACGGTGACTGTCATTAAAAAACTAGTTTTAGAAACAAGCTAAGCAAATTTATATATATTAGTAAATATTCTATACCATATTTACTTACTAACTTGGAACATTTTGCATGCACGGAGATAATGGACAGATAGTATAGAAATCTGATGAATTAATAAGGCCACACCCTTCCTTTTTCCCCAGATTATTTATAAATTATTATGTTAAAAATATATTTCTCCCAAAAGTTAAAATAGAACTCTTTCTTTCTCTTTCTTCCGAGGTTTCATTAAAAAAGACATACCGGGTAATTTCCTTTACAATGGATACAACCAGCAAAAGGATAGTTCAAACACCGCCTTTGCTCACTAAATTATTTATAGCCGGAATCTTTTTTGTCAAAAGTATTCGTCTCTCAAAAGCCACCAAAGGAAAACAATACAATTTTCTTTACAGTCGATTTTTCAACAAACATCCGGTAGTCTTTTCAAGCACACATCAAACCATCAATTGCAACACAATTTGACAAATGATGAAAAAGGAACCGAAATATTTGTTTGCGTCATATATGGCTCAAGCTAGCTTGGCTTTAAATTTGTTCGCTTTTAAAGAAAAGGGAAACGTATCTTATTACAATGTATTTTTCTGTTGAAAACACTTAATGAAACACAAATATGCGGAAATTACTGGCTAAGAAAGTCTAAAATTCAAAAGATGTTGTTTCTCACTCTCCAAAATGTCTTTTCAAACTTCTCTAAAACCGCCCAACTTAACTTTTCGAGATAGACAAAGATTTTAACCATAACACCGCTATATTTAAAATTACCATCTCTTCCAGATTTTCGCAATTGCTTGGCAGATTGCGAAAACTAATGCTGCTGGGGTTTTTTGTCTCAAAATTTGAAGTTTATTGTTTTGTCTGAACGAGACCTTGGCAAAATTGCAAAGTTTTTATACTTGCAAAAATTCACCTTGCATTCAGTAGCTGCCTGAGGGTAATCAAAATGGCAACATTACTACAACAGCTGGCTTACCTCGATACTCAAATGAGCAAAATACTGGCTCTCCGTGAGTTTCTTAGAGCTGTTAAACATGTCTGTTGTGAGTAGCTCACACTGATGTTGGTCTTGGCCAACGGGCCGTGTGTCGAAATTGCAAGAAAAACATCCTGAAGCGTCGAGACAAAAGTCTGCGCAATCTAACAAATCTGTCACAATGGTCTGCCTCATTTTCATCTTTCTTGTCACATTCAGATAACGGTTTCTGTTTGTCTTAAAAGCTACATAAGAATAGCCTGCTTTAGCATTTTTAACCAAGCCTAGTGACTCGACGGAGTAAAATGCAAAAACTGACAGGAAAGCCAGGAGAGTTATCGGATAAGATGCAATCATTCTGATTAGTCCGCCGTACCAGTTACTCGGCTACCCCTTCGCGTTGGGCCGGCCCAGGTGTATGCCAGGTTCGTGTTTTGCGAAAGAGTTATACATGCACTAATTATAGTGTAATACTTAATTAATTTATCAAGCTTTTAGCTCATATTGGCACCTGTCACTCCTACTGTTACAACAGTGCTGCTTCTGATCGCTTCGGGACTCGTGGATCACGTGATCGAGTCGGGACCATAAAAAATTATTACGTTGATTTCTATCGGGCCGTCCCGGGATTTATGCACTTTCGATGAGTGTTTCCATCGTTTTTCATCGGAAGAAACGTAAGAAAAAAGGTTGCGTTATATGTGGACGGGGCCTTAGCCAGTGCTAAGAAAAGTTTTAACTTAAGAAAATGCGTTATGATATAAATTGATGCATGTGGAAAAACATCGGTAACCTGGCCTGTCTTTTTAATAATTAAATGTATTATTTGCTATTCTTAGTTAAAACGCTGGTAAATAAATCCACGAAACTTAAATTTCTAAAATCGATGTTTTGTTCAGAAATCGCTGCCATGTTAACTGTCATATATATAATCGTTGCAGAGGTTTTTCTTTGAACATATTGGGCTCTAGCCTGCCCGCAGACGTTAATTCTCCTTCGCCGCGGGAAGCGCTCGGAAGAAGGCAGGCTAATTGGGCTCCATTTACGTCATTATTTGTTAATAATTAGTGACTCTACATCAAAGGCGCCCACTCTACTACATATTATTAGTATCTTTTGATTAAAATTTATCATTTATTTGGAGTTAACTTTTCTTATTTTCCACTTACAGATTTGGGCGTAAAATGCCGAAGGATCATCTTTCATTTCATTAGAATAAGTGTTTGAAACGGAGTGGCGTGTTTCCTAAAGACCTACGATCTGTCTGCTGTTGCCTTGTACGACCCGTCGTTGAATATGCATGTCCTGTGTGGCACTCTTCGCTGACTGCTTCACTGTTTGATGATCTCGAACAAATTAAAAAACGGGCTACAAAGATTATACTCCCCAGTCTCCCTTACACTGATAGACTTGTTCATTTAGACCTCTCTACCCTTGAAGGGAGGAGAGAAGAACTGTACCAGACAGAATTCATGACATTTTACCACCTATTACAGACAACAAGTACTCTTTTAAACGCCCTAGAATTTTACCATTGCCGAAATGCCGCACAAAGCGATTCCAGACGCATCAACTTAGATACCGGCCAAATCTTAATTTTAATCTTAACAATTGCAAATAGCCTGGTTTTTACATTTCATTTCTGTAATTCCTGTAATCATTTTTTTTATTCACTTGTAAACTTGAGTTTTTTCAAGTTTTATGAATTTGTTTTTCAAGTATTTTAATAAAGTTATTATTATTATTATATTATTATTATTATATTTTTAGCCTCAAAGTTTGACGCCTTTGAGAAATTCTTCTATAGCCCAGTAAATAACACACCAATATCAAACACCTTTATAGTACGTTATCAATCAGCACAGTAGCGTCGTCTCATTGGCCGGGTTATATCTGTTCAGTGAACAGTGCACTCGTTTTCCCTTAACTTACTACGATATTTCGAAGCAAAAACGAATTTGAGGCAACATAATGCAACTTGAGTGATATAATTATAAACACATTCTAAAAAGATTTATTCAAAAAATAGTTATCTCTTTTTATGCTGAGTACACGGGAAAAAACTCGCTTGAATGTAGACGGTGCTTTACTCGAACTATAGAAGAAGGTTAACCAGTAGTTTTTGTTTTATTTGCGGAACACTGAGGAACTATTTTCAAAACCTCAAAGCAGGTTGTGTTTATTTTATATATTTCTCAGTGTAACAATTTACATATACCTTTAAGAACATAAAATTATTAATTATTTATGTCTTTAATTTTCCTTGTACAAGTTCTAATTTGCGTGAGCCTATGTTAAGATATTAAACCGTGAGCCTAAGTTAAGATTTAACGCATGATTACGTTTTAGACTACCATCTCGGCTTTACGTATTCCAAATCCGACGGACTGTTTACGTACTCGTAGGAAAAGATATCGAAATTTCCGATTTATCTTAAACCTTGGTTAACTTAATCCACATGTTAGAAGTTAAGGTAAACTCTATGTTAGTTTAGCAGAAGCGGCTTTGATGTGTCTTCAGCTCTTCACGCGTATTTTGCTTTCGAAATTCATCTCAACCCGCCCACCATTTGCCAATGTCTCAGGTGTCTCTGCTTTAGCTCCTCCACCGTTTTTAGATTAGTATGTTTTGCGAGAGACCCAGTGTCTTACGGCAAAGCTCGATAGTTGTCACCAAAGGTGAGCTCAGTTGGTAAGAAGTCGAGCTGGAACCAGGATATGCATGCCAGGCTCGATTCCTGGTTTGTATTCACTGCACCGTCCGTTGACGGGAACGTTTAGTCATTGGTATACAAACCATCTATTCTTTGGGCTAAGGCTGAACGCTTTTCTTAGGATCTCAGCCGCAAATATTCTTAAAAGTGTTCTTGATATTTCTTGGAATTGTGTCTGTATAAATACCTTCAAAGGCAGTTCCCAAGTTCATCTAACTCGTTCATACAAACATGTACCCAATTGCATTGCTTTTTCTCGGCTTTTTACCCAAATCAACTAGAATATGAATTTCACTGCTCTCTCACGATATTTAGTAGCGGTTCTCCATTCCATTTCCAAAATCTATAGAAATAAACGTTCCATTCTTAGTCTCAACCTGAGGTAAATTCTTAAACATTTTCTTAACTTTTGGCATTGTCAGTCAGCCTCATTGTTAATATAAGAAAGGTTCTTAAAAAAATGTATCTTTGTGCGTTTTTACATGAAGCCCTAATTGTAAGAATTGTTAACTCATCTCCCCCTCCCTTATACTTTTAACCCCCTATTATTTAGTGATGATCCAGTAATGCTTACGCTTCTGCCATTCAAACTGCGACTGTAAGGAGCCGACCATTTGATTTTCTCAGGGGAGGGGGAGTGGAAGAATGATTTGCACAGTTATTTTGTCGGTCAACCTTGGGCATGGGCTGAAATAATTTTTAGTCTACCCCTGGTTTTCCCATACATTTATTTAACGTTTTGCGGTGTGCAAATATTTTTTGCCTGGATTGATTGTGCAAATTTTTGTTCATACAATTTCTTTCTCTTAGTACTCCGCCCTCGACATCAAGTAGTGCGTCTCTAATGATACGTTCACTGTAGATCGTGGACATCAGCGTAGACAAAGATATACTTAGCTCTGAAGTAAGTTAAGTAAGTATGTCTTGGACAAGGAAGAGTGCAGCTATGATCGGAATCACATTAAAGCTGCCAGCATCGGATAAGTGTCCCAGAAGTCCCGCCTGACCGTAAAGCCCGGTTTCCATATAATCGCGTTATTCTGCGGCTGGAGCGATTTGATGGAAACCGTGGCGTTCGCGACAGTAGCGACGGGAGCGATAGTAGCGATTGCAATCGCGACGGGAGCGATAAATGGAAACCTGGGGTTCGAAATCAGTTGCGACTGTAGCGATTGAATTCATCCCAGAAACCATTGCACCGTGCGCTAGCTGTTCCACGTGGCATTTGTTCAGTGACGATTATTATTAGATTAAACAGAAGTATCCCATCAGCCATTTCAACTGCGCGCGTAACTCCATTTAGTTGCTCAGATTCTCTACAATTCTTTTTTTTGCAATATGGCCTGAACTGTAAAAATATATCCCCATAAAAAACAGAAAACCGTTTTTAAACTTATTAAATAAGTTGTATATACAATACAATACAATACAATTATTTTATTCACATTTCAATTAAAGATGTTTACATTCTTTTGTTCCTTATATATTTCTGTATTTACAAGTTATTTCTAATAGCGTAGCAGGAGATAATCTTTCTAAATATAGATAAAAGATAAGGAATCGCCAGGAGTCTAAAGGCGGTGTTACACGCTGCAATTTTTCGTGCAGCAAGACCTGCTACAAGATCGTTGCTGCTGCACGAACCGGGGTGTTACACGGTACAACGTTCTTCGTGCAGCTTGCAACGATTTGAGTTTCTTGGAAGAGAAGGGCTGGGTCAACTGGCTTGTGGCGCGAGATTTTGGGCGTGGGCCTGGCGCGAAATTTAAGGAAATGGCAGACAACAACAAAGTCAACAAACGTCGAGTGCTTGCTGCTCTTTTGCTCGTCGATTTGCTGAGTGAAGAAGACGAGTCCAGTGGAAAACAGTGAAATTGTGTGAAATGGGTGAAATCCTGGCTAGCGCGCAGAGAGAGGAATTTATCATGTTCTCGTAAGAGAACTTGCTCTGGAAGATGAGACAGCGTACCGAAATTTCTTCAGCGTCAACAAAGAGCAGTTTCAGTTCCTCCTTGGCAAGATTGCTCATATGATAGGTAAAAGCGATATAGTAATGAGAAGCAGTATCAAACCTGAAGAAAAACTGGGTGTAACCTTGAGGTTCTTGGCTACAGGAGAGACCTTCCAGTCGTTGGAAAAAAGGTGGCGTATTAGTAGGACACTTATTTCTACGGCTGTGCAAGAATGCTGTGAAGCCATATATGAGATCCTTGGACCAGTCTACCTCAAACTCCAAACACCGAAGAGGAGTGGTCAAGAAAAGCTAACCAGTTCGAAAGGCGCTGGAACTTCCCAAATGGAATTGGGGCAATAGATGGAAAAAAGATAATAATCCAGCAACCGCACAACTCAGGATCTCATTACTTTGACTACAAGAGCAATAACAGCATAATTCTACTGGCGGTTATTGGTCCGAATTACGAATGTTTATGGGCGGACGTAGGTACAAATGGTCATGCACCTGATGGTTCAATCTGGCAGAAGAGTGACTTCAAAAAACTTCTCAGTGATGGGAATAACAGGTTGTGTTTGCCTCTCCCCAAGCCACTTCTTGGAAGATCAAAATCTGTTCCACATGTTTTGACTGGCGACGATGCATTTGGACTCACCCCATATCTAATGAAGCCCTATCCTCGAAGGCATTTGAGTAACGAAGAACGACTGTTCAATTATAGACTATCACGCATGCGTAGGATTTCTATGAATGGGTTCGTAAACAGAAGGAGGGTTTTTAGATCCAGATTCTTCTTGAGCCCCCCTTTGTTATCATGATTGTCTTGGCAATCCTTGTCCTTCACAACTTCTTTAGGTGAGTTTCCAATCTCTCTTAGCATTAACAGTGCAGATAAGAAGTCCATGAACAGTCATACAAAATCTGATATGAGAGATCATTGTCTTGCAGAGGGGGTGGGGGATAGTACAGGGGTTCTCTACCAATGTCCGAACTAACACTTTCCCTCCTCCCCAGTACCTTGTTCCTCTACTGGCTGCAGCCTTTGATACACAGTGTCCTCCTGACACTAACACAAGAATAAGTGAAATGATTTAATAAGACATTATGCCCCCCCCCCCTCCACCCCCTCGCCCCCTTGCAAGTTTTGAACAGTTTGAAGTTGATTGATCGATCTAAATTGTAGAAAATAAAATTTTCATAGGTTTCATAAAAAGTAGCAAATTATGGACCAGTACATTATAAGAGTGTCTAACTTTTCTGGTGCCTTGCATACATTTGTTAACATAACTTTTTAATTTTCATTTGCTTTCCCTTCCCTTCCCAGGAGGCTGGCGGCAAGATCAAAGCAGTAAAACTTAGCTGGATTTTTCTCCTGTATGCAGCAATAACTTTAGCAATGACGCTAAGGCCATCAGAGATGAGTTTTGATCTTATTTTAATACTGAAGGAGCAGTGCCTTGGCAGTGGCGCCAATGTGGCATTGACTAACTCAATTGTCTAACCAATAACAGTTACTTGAATGTAACAGTTCATGCACATTTACTTGTGACATTTACAAGTTCAGAAGAAACTGCAAATGTAAAGGTGAACAATGTTATGCCAAAACTAGATCCAAACAATGACATATATTGTTATGCCTTTGCAATGTACAAGAACACCAATCAAATTCAAAAAATCTTAAACAATTGTTCAGAGGCAGCAACTTCAGCTATTTGCATACTTTTAGTGCAACACTGTAGTATCTAGAGTTTTTTTAAGCTGAGCATTTGGTTGTGGATCACTCTGACTAGTTATTTGTTTTACATGTCTCCTGGTATAGTGTATATATGCATAGCCGAGTTATGCATCAGTCAAATGAATCCCTACAACCACCCCCAAGGAAAGGTGGGTAGTGGAGGCGTAGAATCTTTATTGAACAAAATGCTGGCCACAAATGGGAGGGATTGAGATTTGGCAAAAATTGAAATCCCATCCCCATACCCTGGGGAAAATCATCAAAGTTTTGACAAGTTTATGGAAACTGGTACAACATGCCTTGATACAAGTTTTTAGCACAAGATGCTAATGTGCTTGAAGAAACTAGACGTCCTTATGGAAGGCAAGGAATTGAAACTGTATAATGGGCAGCTTAAATCCAACCATCGATCCTGACAATTCACTTTTGGAGGGCCAAATAACCAACATTTCCTGATCTCGTTACTCTTATTTTTTAAAATTTCTGCAATACCAATCACAGAGGATTTTGCATCTAAGTCCCCTGCCTTGGGAGATCCTGACACATTTTGAACCATATTTTACAAAAAATTCGCCGAGGTTTGGGGCTTGTTTAAAATCACGTTCGACAAGTCTGTAAAATCCACCACTATGTCTTGGATGATGGGCCGGGATGGGGGCTTCAGTTGACTAATGCATTATGTCTTCTAAAAAATGTAACTTCTGACAATTATTTATGTTGTTACTAGTTTACATAAATAGTATTGAAAAGTGCCGTGCAGAAGTAACATACCCTGACCCTAGGGTCTAGGGTTGACATGCAGGGTCCACTTTGGATCAAAACAATTAATTCAAAATAGATGCTTGGACCGAGTGGACCAGAAAGTCCAGACACTCAGGTCAGTTAGTTTTTATCCATGTCATTAATGACCTGAGAACCAAATTAAAAGTGGATTCCTAACCTTCAACCCTAGGTCAGGGTATTTTACCTCTGCATGTACGGTACTGTATGTAGTTTTGCTGAACTTGTCTCTGGAAACCTAGTTACAGTTTGTTCGTTCAGCAGGAAAATGGTGAATAAATAAAATGTTCGATAAAGTGTGCTTTGTTGTACTCAGCCAAGATCTTGTAGGCTTGCCAAATATGATGTGTTTTCAGGAGGGTAGGATTCTCCGTATCCTCCAGCACTGGAATCGGAGTAGCTTGAGATAGAAGGGGCTGGTGATGGGCTTCTTCCTGCCTGTCCCTGATATGTTGAAAATCTTGACAAGTGCGATGGTGCTGTACCCCAGTATTGTTGTTGTTGTTGTTGTTGTTGTTGCTGCTGAAAACAAGGCCTGTTACCTCTTGCTGGTGGTACATTGACTTCCTCCATTTCCACCTCGAACAAAACATCTCCAATGCGCTTTTTGGCAACAGCTCTCTGCCTTTGGTTAAATCGTGTTAACGTTTCCTCCACCATTTTCCCAAATGATATAAGTTCTTTTGTTTCAGGATCAACAGGATTTTTGTTGTTGTTCTCATTGTCTTTTAAAACATCAATTGCTTCTTTCCAAAGTTCAATCCTCACGTCTTCAGTTTTCGCAGCTTTCTCTTCTTAAAGGGCTTCTTTGTACTGCCTAAAGGAGGCTGGGACTGCTCTTCATCTACTGAATCTGAGACAGTGTACTTGTTGAGTTATATAGGCTTTTACACTCCCTGGTGAAAATCAGCGAGTTAAAAAATTTCCAAGATGGAATATACACAGAGTCTGTCCTAGACCCACTCCTCTTACTTTCTTCCATCTGTTGTATTCTCTGTCAAATGAGCTTTTTAAGGTGCTGGCCCTTAATCTCTTGGACTGTGTGGCTCATTTGATCCGCAAGTTTGGACAGCGTCACCTCTGGTTTATCTCTGTCTTTATAATCACCGAGGTGATGATTCCATGGGAACGTGTTTTCCTTGTAAAACTCGATAATTGTTTGAATTTCCTCATCCAACCACGTGGCTTGCTGTGACTCTGGGGTTAATCTTTTAATAATTTCCCCCTCTAAGTACTTGAGTGGTTTGTAAAACTTCCACTTCGATATATGCTTCTTGTCTTTCAGCCCTCTCTTAACCTCTCTCACCATAGACGTCCTAAGTGAGTGAACCACTTTCTTTAATTCTTCAACCGACAATTTAAAGTTTGCGACCTGTTCTCTCGATGAATCGAGTTTCTTCTGTTTATCCTGTTGAACGGTCGAGTGCCACAGGCAAGGGGGATGTCTGATAGCTTCTATCAGTGTTTTCTTGTCACTATCCGAGAGTTTGGTGGACTCGTCCCCGCCATATTCTTGCGATTCTGTCATTGTTTCATCATCTTCAACTTCGTTCACCGCGCCCGCCATCTTTGTTGTTGTCCCGGAAGGTTGTCACGCATACGTACAGGAGTTTTAAAACCAAAACATTGCGAGACTTGCTGGAAAGGGGGTGTTGCACGATGCAATGATCAAATACGTTGCTGCAATCGTTGCGAAAAGTAGAACCCAATTCTACTTTCTGCAACGATTGCAGCAGCTTGTCTCGCAACGATTTTGACC
>JAOEHT020164030.1:0-11731 GCA_025448195.2 Parazoanthus atlanticus
GCCTCCCCCCATCCTGCTCCGCCGGCCTTGCATCCTAAAAACGCATTCATGAGAGAGAAGGGCTTTTAGTTAGGCGCTGAAGATTTATCCAATTCTTTGGAGTCAGAAGTAACACATTATTTCTTGCGCAAATCTTTAAATGTCCTGTCGAATGAACTGCAGTGAGCTGTAACCATTCACACGCTTGGATTGCATTCCTACAGCATACTAGAGACCAAAACAATAACATACACCCGCAAAGCATCTTGGTAGCAAATGGGACATTAAGCACCTACCTTGGCCAGCTCAGCCTGTTCCCTTAACAATTTTTGTTCAAGGTCCTTCTCCTTCTTCAGACACTGCGTCGTAGCATCCTGCACAGAAATGAAACGGCAACTTCTTTAGTAGAACAATTATGGAAAACATTAATTCATTAATGCCACACCTACAAAAACAACTGGCTTCTGATTGGTTGTTTGACTGTGAATTTTGCTTAAGTGCGAATACTGTAACCGGGGCCATTTGACGCAAGTCCAAAACTTTCTCACGGAACAACTGCGGCAGCCGTCTGCCAATGTCGTCATGAAGTCCACCTTACTAGTTTATCCTCAGCTGAATAGATGGCAATATTATGATTGGCTTTCTTATTCTCGCAAAAACTGGAAAATTAGCCGATGTCGCACGATTTCCATTTCTTCCATGAAGCAAAATTATTGTTTTTATAGGCTAAAGAGCTGGCTAGTCGGGATCCTTTGCTTTAATATAGCAATATGATTGGTTTTTGTTGTCTAAATGACCCCGGTTAGAGTAATTACACTGTAATACCGTGCAGTTAATTCTTAATTGCATATGTGCGATTAAAACCTAAATTGGCAATGTCATCCAGGAACTCCTTCATTTACTTGAAACTTCGGAAATGTTCGAAAATATTTTGGAAGGGTATGAACATTTTTTGAAAGTCTTCAGCAACGTTTGGACATCTTCGGAAATGTTTGGAAAATGTTTTGGAAGGTATCTAAATTTTCGAGTCTTTGGCAATGTTCGGAAGTCTTCGGAAATGATAGGAAAGTTATCGGAAATCTTCGAAAAATGTCGGAAACCTTCGAAAACTCATCGGAAGTCTTCAGAAAATCTTCAGAAAATCTTCGGAAATCTTGGGAAAATCTTCGGAAGGTGTTAAAATGTTCGGAAAATTTTGGAGAATTTCGAAGATTTTTGGTAATCTTCGGAAATTTTCAAAAAATCTTCGGAAATGATCGGGAATTTAGAAAAAGTTGGTAATTTTTGTAGCTGTGGTATTAACAGGAAACACCACTTTAGTTCTCGAAGAATTAATCAAAAATACCACTTGTATTTGTTTGCACTCGCGGTATTACGCCACTTTCATCAAATACTTGTGGTATGTTTCTTATACAAACTGCCCACTTCTGCTTAAGCCACCCTATAATAGATAAGTCCTTTACTGAGTCAAGCGGCCCAAATGGTTGGCGTTTATCTCACTGGTGCTATTAAAGCGGGTGAAAGCCCGTGACCCCTCCCCTGGACAGGACATAACGAGTTAAAATGTAAGAAAATGTAAACAAATGAGGCAGACGTCACCAGCAATCCGCCTATAAACATCCCATACCTTAAGTTTCCTGGCGTTTTCTCGTCGCAGCGTATCTAAGTCAACGTCTAACCGCTGGACAACTTGTTCTTGTTTGCGCCTCTGCATCTCGGCCGCACGTACTCTGTTATACAGCGCATGCTCGTTCTCCTCTAGTTTGGACACAGTTTTCTGACAAGAGATTGACAGGAAGAAACACTGAAACTGGATGCAACAATCATTTTACGAAACAATGGATACTATTTTTTAGATTGAAAATTATATTTCCTGCGTCGGCCAGTTAAGGTGATGTTACGTGGGAAGAAGATTTTTCGCGCAACATTGTTGCATTAAAACTGAGATCTATAACACGGCGCATGGTTACGATTTTTAGCGTTAATTCGTTGCGGTAACGCGTTGCAAGTTTTTGAATGGTGTTCAAAAACTCACAACTTTGTTGTCATGCTACCCGGCAAAAAGGAACTCGTTCGCTTAACCCTGTTACACTACATCGATTTTTCACGCAACGATGTTGCGCTAAAATCGTACCGTGTAACATCGCCTTAAAACAATAAACTTTCAAATGACGACGAGTTCGACTACGTGTTACTGCGCGTGACCCAATTCGTGACGTCATCACGCAAACTTCTTGTCGGGTCAAACTCTCGTCGCTTAGCTCTTGTTTTACTACGAGATTTGCTGAGAACTTCGTAATCACCACCTCGAAAAGCTAAGTAGTTGTACTCGTATAGTCGAAGTCAATAGTCGTAGCTGTGAAGGGCTAACGCTCGAAACGTCAGCCTTCCAACCAACCTCACGGAGAAAAACATGCTCTTTTTACTTCTGCTGATCAAACAACACATGTACTTACTAAAATTAGTATTCACCATGCAGTGTTTTGTCCAAACAGGAAATAAGTATGCGTCACTCAACTTGCAGCTACTTTCTTGCATGGCTTAGTTTTCGTGTGGCGTATAATTAACAAATATTATTTCGATAGAAAATATTAAAACTGTAAAAACACGTTCCGTTAACTGCCAGCCGTCAAACAGTCTAACGTTTTACCGTAGACCGTCAAAGAATCCATTGCTTGGAGTGTAATTAAGGAGTAGTGGGTTGGCTGCAAAGTGTTAAACGGTCTAAGGTTGTTGAATTCATTATACCCCGTCAGACGACCTAGCACCTTCTGAGCAGCCCGCTTGCCTCCACCCCACTACCCGACTCCCTCCCCTCCCCTCCCCCGTCACAACCCTCGGCTCATAGAGTCTAAATACCTGTAAATGTCTTATGCTGTCTTGATGGTTCCGCCGAATTGCTTCATTACGCTTTTCAATGTACCGTTTCTTCCACTGAAGAACTTGCTGTGCGTTCTGGAATTTCTTTTCGTCAACCGTCTGTGATATCAACGTGTTTCTTCTCGCTTGAGCAAACTATGAGTTCATAGGAAAAAGTCAAGTTCACAACTACAGAAATGAAAATAGGACTGGAAGGTTCCAAAAAGCAATGCTTTAAATTCTACCTTTACATGAACAATCATTAGCGGATACAAATTGCAAAGTAATTCTGTTAATGCATTTCCCCAACTGCATTGTTTCTCGTACGAAATAAGATCACACGCATTGTGCAAAAAACAACAGCAGTCGGAAGTCTCTTAATGATGGATCGTGTAAACCACTCCATAGAGCACTACCTTCAAGGATCGTTTGCAGTATACCTCTACCGTTCTTGGGCTGCATTTTGAATGGTCGTATTACACTGTACCAGCTATTGTTTTCAGGGTTAAGGTTGGGTTAAGGTTGTTTAGTTCATTATCCTATTGTTATCTCAGCCAATCGTGTGTTTCGTTTCGATCGGTACAACCTGGCTCCTGCTTATTTATAGTACAATAGTTTTGTTTTGTGTACAGTATACCATTACCTTTCTAGAGCTGCATTTTGAGTGGTCACATTACACTGTACCAGCTATTGTTTGCAGGGTTAAGGTTGTGTTAAGGTTATCGTTTAGTTCATTATCCTATTGTTATCTCAGCCAATCGTGTGTTTCGTTTCGATCGGTACAACCCGGCTCCTGTTGATTCATAGTACAATAGTCTTGTTTTGTGTACAGTATACCTGTACCGTTCTAGGGCTGTATTTTGAGTGGTCACATCACACTGTACCAGCGCTATGCAGAAATATGAAAGTTAACCACATTACTACCCTTTGTTTAGGCAGAGGCATTTTAGGAGAAGTTTAGGCTTAGAATTGGGGTTAGGGTTAGGGTTAAGGTTAGGGTTACAGTTACAATTAGGGTTTAGGGGTTAGGGTTAAGATTAGTTTTTATGATTATGGTTAGGTTTAGGGTCTTGTATCGAGCTTCTACCTAAGCACAGGGTAGTAATATAGTTAACTTTCATACATTTGCATTTTAGGGTTGGGATTATTGCTTGCTGTCATTATCCAATTGCTATTTTGGCCAACCGTGGTTTCGTTTCGATAGATGAAGGCTGGCTAATCCTTCGGGTAGATGGACCCAGTCTTCTTAAGGCCAGTTTACACTTGCGATTTTTGTGCAAATTTTGTAGCAGTTTTTATTGCAAATTTTGTCGCGCCCAAGTTGCATTTTCGTGCAAATTCTCGCCGCGATATCATAATTTTTGGTACGTTTTCTGGAAAATCGCCGCAAATTTGCATCAAGTTTCGAACATGTTCGAAACCCCTGCAATATCGCGGCGAGAATTTGCACTGAAATTGCCACTGGTTTACACGCGCAATTTTAGTGCAATTCAAACATGCAACTTGGGTGCGAAAAAATTTGCAGTGAAAAGTGCGACAATAAACGGGCCTTTACATGGAGTAGCTATCGCTCGAAGAGAGAGTTTTCTTGTGGGATGTTTTCTGCATACAACACCATAAACGTCTACATTCATCGAGCGACAGAATGGCGGACGACAACAACAGTCTTGCACAAATATCGATCCCAGACGCTAAGTACTGTGGTATCACTGTACACGCAACATTGCCCTTTTGAACACCTCAGCCATTATCAGCCAGCAACACCTATCAACGTTGGGCGATGTCGTGCTAACATATGCTGCGTTCGTTCGCACGGGTCATAAGACAGTACTCTACTATCTGTACAAAATCTTATACTGGGAATTTTTTAGGTCAACAGTAAAATGATTTGGTGTGTGACGTCGCACTAATTCTGAAAATGGTAAATCTCTGCTTATAAGTTTAAAGTTTAAGTTTGGCTTCGGATGAAATTACCAATATGAAATACACTACTTCCTTTTCTCACGATTACTTTTCCTCATTCTACAATTCGCTCCGCATGCATGGAGGCTATTTAATGAAGATTCTTTCCCTTTCCTAATTGCAAGTCACGCATTACTCCCTGTACAGTGTTCTTTTATAAATATGTTCGAGAACAAACGTGGCAGCAGACCGCAGCGCTTTTGCTCCAGGCAAGATTGCAGAACATCCTTTTGATCCTCGGTTGAAAATCCATTTGCTTTTTACTTCCTACTGTGGCGCTGCATGAAGTCTCTAGAAGCATTAAAATACTGTCGACATAGCTGAGTCAAGATTTAGCTTGATGTTTAAAAACAATTTCTTGCGACAGCAGTGTTTACTGTTTTAAGGTCACATTTTGTGTTAGAAATACAGCAAGCTAAGCCTTTGAACGAACTGAGAAAACAGAACTTTATCTCGCAAATTATGCAACCAATAATGTTGATATGTTTGGTAAACAACAGTTTAAAATCAACAAAATAAGAAGTGAAATATCAACATAAAAGCCGATCGTTAATTGTACACAAATTGCTGAGCAATTCTCTTATTAAATATGAAGTAATTTTTGAGTAAATTTGGTCGATCATTTTAGCCAGCATCTTGATGTCTTGTCTTATGAGTAGATATGAGTCAATGAGAGTTAGCCTGCATGAGTTTCAGACTTTTTCTTTGTTCTCCTTTCGAGCGACGCCCCACCAGCAGTAAACAAAGAGAAAATCTGAAACTCAGACTAGGGGAGAATTGATTCTTAAGGAAATGAACTAACAGCTTTCAATGTAAGTTTGATTAGAACAGATTGTCGTTCTCTGCTTGCAGAAACATGACACTTAGTACTGTTTGACTTGTAAAGTGAATCGATTGCAATGTCAGTTTAGTGTTTAAAATGTTCGACCTTCAAAACATTAAGAAATACAAACCGCTGAGATCACACAAACAATTACTTTCAAAGAATGCGTATTACCATAAGTTTGCACATTCAAATTTCAGAGTTCCAAAGGCGCAACTGTAAAGATGCGACATTTGTCATACCAAGAACGTATGTTTGTAATCAAAATATCAATGCACCACGGATGGATTTCTTTAAGTACATTTAAATCAGAAAGAGACACAACAGGTAAGCAAAATATGTCATTAGATAGTGGCAGATTTCCTATTGTCTTCAGCATAATACATGTATTACTAAGTTAAATGCTGCATTATTACTGAACATGAAGTTCTCAAATCGACATCTCAGAGAAACAAGTAAAAATCTGCTGTGCCGATAACTTTCGAATGTGAAATCTCTCTGGCTCTCCCATGTTTCCGGTTAAGAAAAAAAAAAGGATCATATGAACCTCTACAGATCTTCAAACGAGCGAACGAGGAAGAAACAATAATAATGTGCTTGCTAGGATTTTGCTTTCTTTAGATAGCGTCGACTAGTCTGTAGAGGGACTAATGATTCAACAAGTAGCTGTTAACTATTTCTCTAGCTCTAATGTTTCATTTCTCGAATTATTCTAATTGCTACAGATGTCAAATCGCGAAATCTAAAGATAGTGTGTTATATTTCGCATTGTTTCGGCAAGACTGACAATCATTTTGAACTTTACTCTGACAAAAGACTGAGGGAAAATGTGTTTGATTGACCGTATATTTCAGAGTACGAATAAACATTTGGTAAGATTCATAAATACCTTCTCGAAGCTGTAATCGCTAAAACGAATATCCGAATTACGAATTAGACATGGCCTTACATACTGCATGCAGTAGATTTTGTATATTTTGAAAGAGGAATACTGCTCAAATTAAGAGATAAAAATGTATGTATTGCACGTCATATCCCTTCAATCGAACGCATCCAACACATTAAAACTCGTCGACCGCACAACTTACAACAACAATTACTACTGATATCATACAAAAACAATGAATGATAATGGCAAATAATGGCATTATCATTGACAATAATAATGTTGGTAAGTAGGTAAATAACTGTACTAAAGAGGGTGAGAACACGACAGTAACATACTGGATTGCTGATAAACCAGTGGCCCCAAGAATAATGAGTACAACATCTCTGCAACATGATTTCTTCATCATTCCTCATTCCGGGCTCAAAAGGTATTTCCTATATGTTAGAATAGGTGATAAATGTAAATTGCTGACCGAGAATGATTTTTCAGTCATCTGTTTCCAGTAAGCATTTAAGTTTTGAGTCGTGAGGTAAATTGTATTAAAGCAGTCATTGTCTTATGATTACAGTAGGTAGATGCAAACAACCTAAAATTGCAAGAATATATATAGAGAGTTTAGGAGATGAAAAATGTTTTAGATACCGTTAAGCCGTGCAAGTTACACTACAGGACAATAAAAACAAAGCAACAACAGTAATGATGTATTTAGTTTTAGGCAACTAGATATATACATATATTACAAATGATTGAAATTATAATTGTGATAAGTGCTGGGATTTCACAAGTCTGAAGGTCCACCATTGTTTTTTGGAAAATTAATTAACACGGTCAGACAAAAGAGAAGAGAATGAAAACACACAAAGAAACACACATGGTACAACTGAGTATACAGATTAATCCAGGCTAATGCTTGAAATAAATATAAATTTTTTATTTTTTATTTCAGTACGCCCGAATCAATAGATTTCCAGGCGATGTCACCCGTCAGTTACGATACTGCTGATTCTAGAACTCTCTTCCAAATTTGCTTCGTTGAATAAGCATCAACCGTGACAGCCAGAAATAAATCATGAAAAAGACAAATGACAATAAAAACAATTACGGCAAACTAATAACACAAAACTAACAAGAAATAGCGGTAACTGTTGGTATTGTTTGGCAAATCTTGAACTTCATCACATCCTTGTCGATACTTGGACTTGACAATGATGTCATGAAGACGTCGAAACGTCGTTCTACCATATTTTTATCTCCAATACTTCCTGTTAAATGTTTATAAAGATCTTCAGTTATCAAAACCTTGAACTAGTAGGCCTTTTGTTGGTCTTACTCCTCAGATCTGACTTCATCTCTGTCTCTTAGCAAATGTAATGTTTTTCAAACTGAAAGTTGCGGCAAATCAAATAGAAAGTTATATATTATCTAAATATAAATTAGTTTTGTTCAATGCTGTGCCGGTAAAAGTTATATAATTATATAAAATATAATTATAAAAGTTATGTGTATAGATCTGAGAACTTTGTTGTTTTGTGAAGACACTTCTCACCGAGTGGTAAATTTGGAGCATCTCTTGAAAAACTTTGGGCTATTTTAAAAATAAGCGAGGAGTTTCTAAATTTAGTGTTAATCATTTCAATGTTATCTATATCTCCATTACATTCAAGCCATAAGAAATTTCATCCATGCTCGTCATTACCAAAAACCTACTCTTTGAAAAACTAATTCTTGAGGACATCATGTCAACGAGTCCCATTCCTTGGAGTCCCATTCCTTGGCCCATGAAGACAGGGGTACTTATGAGCCATTGAAGTAGAAAAATAACTATTGATTACTCAATAATAGTCTTAAAACAGTTACCAAGAACTTTCATTCCACAAGAATCTTCACTACAAATTATAATTGGTTCAAAGCAAGTCTAACTACAGAAATGTACTAATTCCTACTTAGCTTCTATATCTTAATATTACTAACATTTCAATAAGTATTTAAGATAAACTTTGAGATTTTTTTATAAAATATTATTATTAGTAGTAGTAGCAGTAGTAGCAGTAGTAGTCATAGTAGTAGTAGTAGTAGTAGTAGTAGTAGTAGTAGTAGTAGTGTTATCCTATACTATATTTTGTTATATCTTGATACAAGGCTTAAAATGAGTAAGCTTCAGAGTGTAAATAGACAGCCACCTTTCTGAATTATGTGTCTGATAAAGCTATTATTATTCATACTATCATCATGACTATTATTATCAATATTATTACTATTATTGCTATCATTATTAGTAACGATATAATGCCGCTATATGTCTAAAGAAATGGATGGAACAATTACTATAATATGACTAAAGAGCAGAATTTATTTCATGATTTAGTAAAATGTGAGTCTCTTGAGTGTGTACTGAGCCTTTCCGATTTAGGTAAAACTTGTTTAGTCTTGGTTAAAGTCTAGAGAGCAAATGCATTTGATTATAGTCAGTTAGATGTTAAGAACATTCTGCTTTTAGGATTTACATTACCTTTGGGTATTCAAGAGTCGCTAAAGTCACCTTGTTGGAATATCACGTTAACTACGACAAAATTATATGAGATAAGTTAAATATAATAAAATGCAATGTTTGAAACTATTCGGTCATGTTCTGATTCACGATGTGAAGTTGGCAATCAAAACAATATAAGAGCACTTTTATAACATTCCAGGATGAAATATTTATGAGAGTCGAAAAGGTTCAGCTTGTATTTCTACTTGCAGTGTGTTAATGACAAATAATTATGGCTTTCAGATTGCACAATTCACTTCCAGAATAGATTCAGTCTGCACTATGGTTTGCTTTTAAAATACAAAAAGTCTAACGGCGGAAAAGACCACGCAGCGTTCAATTTGATCCCCCTCCTGTCTCCTATCTCCCTTGGCCGTTGGAATGCTAAAAGATGAGACGAAAATACAAGGTAGTCAATCTATTCTTCCGTTAGCATATTTCCAGTATACCTGTACAGTTCTAGAGCTGTACTCTGAGTGAACACATTACACTGTGTACGTACCAGCTATTGGGATAGGTGTTTCTTGTCATTATCTTATTGCTAATTTAGCCAACCGTGTGTTTCGTTTGATCGATACAGGCTTGCTCTCCATTTTTCCTAACTTCGTTGGATATTTTAACTATAGTTCTCATTTTCCCAAAAAAGTTAATACTTTGATGAAACAAATGGCCAAATCAGCTGATGGGATTACTCAATAGTCATTCATAGCGAGCACACTATTCGTATTAGTGGAATAATGGTTCGTTTAGATTCTTTATAGCGTCGAATTTCGCTGCATATATTGTCTCCTCTCCTCCCTTTTTATCCTTGCAATGTGATGCATCCACATCTTAGTCGCTTCTACGGAGAACTTCATAAAAATTACCAGTATAAATGATATAGAACATGTAACCCAGTACGTTTCATCCCTTTATAGTTTCAGTTTAATACTGCTGACAACAAAATTCAGTTCTTAAACTTGCATGTTCCGTTTTCTGCCGCACTCGAAACTGCTGTGGCTCCCGTTTCAACACTAATAATGGCTTGATAATAACGTGCCGGTTACTGAACAGTAACCTGGCTGAAACTAGCCAATCATATTTGACCGTTCCCACGGTAAACGAAGCACTGAAGACTTTCGAACCTTTTCACTGCACTATTGATTGTGGCTTCCGGCAGCTGGAAGTATTTTAATAGTACCAGTGGCAATAAATTCCAGATCTATTCCAGGTTATCAGTCGTAATTTTCTTTTCAAACACGCTTTTTGTTACGCATTTGACAATAAAGAATAAACCACCTGCGAGTAATACTAGTCATATATCCAGTTTACACAACAGTTAAACTATTTTATGGAAATGCTGGCACTAAAACTATTAATCACTGGCTAAAACTAATCAAATAAACGCATGTCATTATCAACGGTTAAAAATTGATTTCTTATACGAGTCACCTGCTGCGGAAATTTGCTACTTGAATTTCAGGTCAAGTACTTTACTGGCAACCGCTTTCGGTGTGTGCAACCTTTTAAAACAGGAAAAGCATTGTGTTTAAAACAGCTGTGAAAACAGGAAGAAGTAACATACCGGACGAAGTATACACTGTTTTTTACAGTACCATAGAGCGGATATTGCGCGGGTTTCTAATAGTGCATTCGAGGTACGTTCTCAAGGCAGTAGATCTAAGACATCAAAAAGACTTTCCGAATTCAGAATTAAGACAAGAAGTCAGAAGGGATCAAAGCTTTTGTTCGACATATCCCTATTCCGGAACGCACCTTATATTTAGTTTTCAATTATTTCCGTTACGCTGAAGTCCACGGCTAAACGTAATGAGCTGGGAAGTAGTAATAACAATTTGTTAAATTTCCTAGAACAAGGGTTTGGCCTTCACGGTTCACTTCCCGGTTAAAGAAATTACCTTAGACTTCCTTTTATTGCTTCGTGACTTGAATGCATTTGTAGCAGAGGGCGAAAGCGACTTCCTAATGCAAATCTGAATTGCAATCTAAAAAGCTTCAACACGTCCGGAGGAAGACATAGCCAGGGTTCACACTATACATTAGTTATCAACCGTGGAAATTAGCTAGCAACAAAACGAAAGATGTACCGGTCCGAGTTTGCATAATTAAAATGAGAACCCCGTTACAGGAAATAAAACATTAAAACTAGTAAGTTTACCAAGTTTGGTTGGGTTTGACTGAACAATTAACGTGTGTACACTTTCTTGACCCTATCTAGACTGGGCTTTTTTGGAGTTCCTCTGACTGGGGGGAGGGGGTGAAAAAGCCTGCGACCTCTAAATCCATTGGTGTTTGCGCTATCCATACCAAAATTGGTGTGCGACCAATTGAGTTAATGCAAATACAATAATTAATTTAGTCAATTATGGTGTCATATGGCGTCTTGGATATTTTGGCGGCCATCTTGGTCATATTTGACTCAGAATTAGTGCAAAACTGTACGAATAAACTTCAATTAGCAAAAAAAGATACAGTTTCATAGAAAAAATCAGAAAATTTAAGTTACGATAAAATGCTGGAAATATTTTACTGACACTGTTTGCCACGGAAACATGTTGATTAAAAAACTCAATTTTAACACAAAATTGTCCAATATTAAATTTGAGAAAAAGTCACAAAACGTTTGGAGTTCTACTGTTTTTAACAATTCGTCCTTTACAGAGGTTTGAATCTGGCGCAGGCACTCCCC
>JAOEHT020164097.1:0-11731 GCA_025448195.2 Parazoanthus atlanticus
GTTTTGTTTTGAAATTTTTTTACAATTCCACTCCTCATAAATCAAATGGTTTTTCTCCTTACATAGAATATTCCCTACTTTACAATTAATTGAAATAATTACTTGCACTTACAATTGCACTATTTCGTATCAAATCATTATATATTCTATTATTATTATTAGTTATTATTATTATTACTATTATCATAACATGGTATTATTAAAGAGACAGTAAACCAAACCACAACCTGAAGCCATAGTTATTCTGCAAAAGTTCTAAGCAAATCACTTTGCTACAAGCACCTCAAACTTAATTCAATAATTCAAATACGCATATCAATACCTGCCTTCAAACGCAAATTCTTATTCACAGCTAAGTTGTCTATACCTGGTTTCCCTGCCTGATGAGAAAGAGCTCGAGCAGCTGTCCCGTCTGCCGCTCGTGAATGAGACCTTGTATCAGCGAGTCAAGGGCACTCTTCTCACTATGCTCTGGAACGTCAGCCGAGAGGGCCTGGGGCTCAGAAGAGTTGCAGGACGTACGTTGAAGACGCCTGGAATATAGAGCAAAATCATAATCAAAATCACAATCATAATCATTCTCTTTATTACTATTATCAATATTTCTGTAATAAATGAGCTACTGTTCTGTTACCTTAAAATTCTTTGTGGTTTGCAATCCAGTGAAGGCACAGGTTGAATAAAAAGACGAACTGACGATGCATAGTCCGGCTCGGGACCTGAAGGAAAGGCAGCCATTTTCGGTTCGCTGAATCCATAACTCCTGCGCATCGGAGCAGTCGCCAACTGCAAAGAAGGCAAAATTAAGTGGAGGGATGCACGCAAAAAAAACCTGGGAAGAAAAATGAATTACTGTTGCAATTTCAAGGGCTGATGGGTACTAACAAATTCTGTACCAGGTGTGTCATTTCACTTCGGTCAAGAAAGTCAATCATTTCCATCAAATCAAACTCCAAAACCACAGTTAGTAACTAACTATGCAAATTTAGCCGACTGTCAAAAAGAGAACATTTGTGCACATACTTTTCCAGTCTTCAAAGAGTCGTTCACTTCATCATTTTTTCCGTATTCTTTGAGGAGAAGTACATGTACTTTCGAAATTCTAACTCAATTTTCCGTTCAATTGGGGTTCACTTTTCGTTCTCTTTTCGCAACTAGTTAACGCGAGATTTCACGTTCTCTTGAAATTATTGTTATTAATATATGTTTAGGTTTCCTTGGTGAAAAAGCTGATTCTTTTCAAGGTTGCTAGTAGCCTTGATGTTATCGTGTTGCTACTTGTTTAGATTTCTTAGATGAGATGATCCTATAATATAGTTTGCTTCCTTTCTTTTAACGCCTAAAAATGCAAATAGAAAATAGTATTCCAAATGTCCTCAATCTATGAAGTGAAACAGATAAAAGGAAGTGTCTAACTGCCAACCTAAGGTCCTAACTTCGAACTGATCACTGTGTTGTGTCCTTGAACAAGGCACTTTACCCGACTTGTCCCAGTCGACCCAACTGTATAAGTGTGTACCAGCTTCTGCTGGGGCCTAACCTGCGATGGATTAGTGCCCTGTCCAGGGAGAGTCAGAGGCTCTCACCCGCTTAACACTACAGAAACCGGAGATAAGCGCCAGCATTACGAGCCACTTGGCTCGAGAAAGGATTTAGCTTTTTGTTTAGCTTTAAGTGAATGATTAAAAAAGCTACTTACGAGACCCATAAAGATGGAAAATAACTTGTACGACAAAAAGCTGTCAACAAACAGCCGTGAGTTATAGGTTAACCGAACGAAATGCGAGCAGTACTAACACTTACCTCAACTCTCACCCCCGCCCCCACTCCCACCTTAAAAATGCGAATCGAATGCTCCTTTTCGAAGTAGGTAAAAAGATGAACAGACAAGTTATGGTAAATGAGATTTAATAAAAAATAGTATGTTATTGGCAGTATCTTACCTGTAGCTGTATCGTGCTCGCGTTAGTGTGAACTGGCGTGAATGAGTGTACAAGTCGCGGGTGAGCAGACTTGGCCCGCAAGTGGGACTTGCTTGTCTGTGGTTGGCTCTTTCCACTTTCATGTACCACGCTGCTATGTGGGCGCATGCGCACCCTGTAGGGTGTCAGCTGGTTCAGTCCCTCGTGTAACACACTCTGGGGAAGGTTTGACAGCTCGTTCTCCCTTCGGACACACGAATGCGGCCTCTGCTCCATCGACTTGAGGTACTCTAAATCAGGGTTGGTATGGTGGCGTTGTTGATGCATAGTAAACCTTGGGCACCTGCCATGCAAACACGGAATTTGAAATAAAGTAAAGATAAAGATAAAGATAAAGGGTGCTGGTACTGAATTACAAAGATGCAGCTCACGAGGTCCAACCGAAAGCATATAACGACGCCTCTGCCAGCCGCTATACGGTCCACGCCCAATACACCCAGTTGGAATAAGCTGTATGTATGTGACAGACCACAACACCGGGGCTACCCTACTCTTTTTGAGAATTGTGTGGGTTCTTGTAAGTCCCCCAACAGAACATCGAGAGACTTAACATCCCTGTTCGCAAAGGATTTGGCGAAGGAAAGTCCCGAAATATTTTACCCTCGGCAAGGCTGAGGATTGAACCCGGGACCTTGGATTGGCAGTTGACAATCTAACCAACAAGGCCTTGACTAACACCCTTTGTACAAAATCTAAATCCTTGTATACACTCATTTATGGACGACTAGGTCTATTACTGAGCGACTTGATTGCTATCTGAAATCCAAATTGTTCAGACTGAGGAACCTGGCAATTTGTTATGTTCAAAATGTACTTAAAAGTTTTAAAATTCAACGAACTTGTCGAAAGCTGAGGGAAGCCACTACAACATTTTCCTATTTTCCCCTCCATTGAACTTGTATAGTATTTTGCAAAATGACTCGTGGCTTCTTTCTATTCCTTCCACATTCTGCATGGATCGCTAGACAGATGAACACCCATAAATCAATATGCAATGACAGGTTGATGAATATTGCCACAAAAGCTCCAAATAGCCTCCTCCGCAGGCAACTCTATAAAGCGAATATAGCGAATGATGAAGCAGATAGGGTGAATGATGGTTAATGTAGGCTAATGTATGGTTAATGAGGGTGAAGGAGATCGAGGTGAAAAAGGAGGAACGTTAGCTCCAAATACTAACCAGTAATTCAGTACTGGCTCCAACACAGTATCCTGGGTAGTGAAGAGATTACTAAAGGTGAGCTTGGTCGCATCTTCCAACATCAATCTTCTCTTTGTTTCCATAGAAAACTCGAAGACGCCACCACACCTTAAATACTTGTCTTGCATGTTTTTGATCAGCCTGAGTATTTTAACAAGAATAGCGTATAACTCTGTTGCGGTCACTTGCACATTACTTCGTACTGTATTAACTTGTATTTCTTCTTTTAATTTGCTTATGAACAATAATTCATCTCTTATATGACAGTTTGTGTCACTTTGTATCTATGTCCGTCAGATAAACAGCCAGTTCGTCAGTCAAGTATAATCGGTAACTTTGACCAAATACTTGAATACCTGTCAGCTTCTAAGTCTGTCCACATGCACACATGTTGACTACCTGTCTGTCTGTCTGTCTGTCTGTCTGTTTGTGTCTGTCTGTCTGTCTCTGTCTGTCTGCCTGTCTGTCTGTCTGTGAACAATGCGTCATTTTACTAGTATAAGGTTACCCTTCGTTAGAGTGCCTGTGGGGGCAAAGTTTGAAAACTCTGTATACAGAGTAACAACATTTTGCCCCACGGTAATCCGGAACGAGAACGTGCGACATTTTCAAAATAGCGTTGCGTAACTCGCTATACAAGAACCACATATTTCTTGTTGTTGAAATATCTTTCTATATTTCTGTTCCTGTTTTATCCGTCTAAACGGAGCGAAATAAACCACTCCTTTACAGACTGAAATAGAACAGTCTTTGATGAAGCAGGGAACCAAGTTACAAAAGAGTTTAGAAGAATAGCATAATATAAGAAACATATGTTCTTCAGAGAATTAAAGAGTTATTGAAAAACAGTTTCTTTCTTTTCCATATAGTTTTGTGTTTTTTTCTGGCCCAACAATTATTTGCTTTATTAAATGTGAAACGTTTCATTCACTGACTGGAAACTCATGATCACCGATGCGAAGATATAAAAGTGATACAGGCCCTTTGTAAACGGCAAACTTGCCCTTGCAAGTCCACTTGTCTTAAATTCACTTTAATCGTACGAATCAATGCAACATTTTTCCTTGAGCGAAACCGCGTCAGTTTAGAAAACCTCACCAAATTCAAGTTTATAGGATGTTTCACCAGGGTCCCAACAATTTTACTAGGTTGATCAAGTGAGGCAATTATCTGGGAACATCTCGGAACGCAACAAAATACAGCTAATAGCCATAATCTTGATGATAACCCTAACTCAAATTTATATCCCCATCAGAATTTAAAGATTATCGTTAGAGTTACAGATGTTATCTATAGTCTGGAATGATCTTAGTAGGTGGTGTAACACTCCAATCTGGACAAAGAATTGAAATAAAAGACTTACGAAGCTTTTTCCTCTTCATACTGTAGATGCTTTGCACATTCCGAGTCCAGCCAAAAGTGAAACTGCTTTTCTCCATTGGTACCCAAAAGAAATTCCTTAAAAGCATCAAAGGCTGCCTTCTTGGTCATATCATAAGGTGCGCTATCCTCGTCCCATCCATCATCACTGATGATAGAATCTTGATCGTCAAAACCAAGAGACGTAGCAGCAATGCTTGACCGTCTCCTACCCCCCAAAATTCCTTGTATTCCCTTGAGAGTAGTAAAACTAGCTTGATCTGCATCAGTGTTGTTTCCATCCAGGTCATCCTCTTTGTGTTCTTTTTCGTGTTCTGGAAGTGCAAGCTCGGGCTGTTGTTGGTTTGGTAATACACTTGAGCCACCAACATCTCTGGTACTCTCATCCACTGTCGTCAAAGATATGAATGGCTTCTCCTGGTCCTGCTCACGTAACTGCTTTCCTTCCAAGTCGGGTTGAATAACCGAATCAGAGAGTACGCCCTTTGTGGCATCATTGCTGTCTTCTTCAGCTCGAATTGGTGAGGTTGAGATTACGCTGACACCACTCCCCCTTGAGGTAGTTTTATGTTCTGAATTACCAAGTGTTCTCGATGATGAGCTTATGTTTGTGATTTCTTCCACTTCTTTGTCTTCCTCCGAGTTGTCTTCGTCAACAGTTTCAAGTGCCTTGAACACTTCCTTCTCAAAGTCCTTTTTGCGTGTTGCAGCACCGCATTCGTTGCAAGATATTGAACTATCAAGATCTTTGTTTTCCGCCATATCTTGTTGAGACTGTACCTCAGTTGAATCATCCAATGATTCTTCAGTGGCTGGCAAATAAGAAATCTCATAGTCACTTGCATCTAAATTCGCTTCCGAAATGTTGTCAATTGCATTGTCAGCCATGATACCACTTGGATCACTTTCTGCAGTTGTCTCTGCCAAATTAATATAATCTGCGACGACAGACTTTCGGGATAACTCAGTGTTGGGACTGTTTGTAAGAATTTCATAATCTATTTCTTTCATATCTGTCACGTGCTCTGTCAACTCGTTTTTCCCATTCATTCCATTTCGTGGAGAGGTTCTTAGTTTTGGGTCACTATCCTCAGTTCTATTCGACTGCTTTACAGCAATATTATTGAAATGTTGAACACGCTCTTCCTCTCTGGAGTTCGTTTCTGAATCTTGGATAACCTCTGAGCTTTCTCGTGTGCTTTTAGCTGAGCTATGACGTGAGTTGCACCATGTCTCTCCAACATCATTATTAATCTTATCACTCATCACACTCAGCTCCGAGCCAGGCCTCTCACTTGAGTTTCTGCTGTAACTCGCTTCGGTCTCTTGCCCGCTATAGCAACTGGACGAGGATTGTGTCTCAAAGTCATCGATGACATTGTCGGTTTTCTTGGATTCTGGTGTCTTTCGTGCAGAGTTTGTAAGAATACCTCTGTAGGAACTGACCGTACTTGCTCTGCTCTTGGATTTCTTGAATGATTCACGCCAAGCATCAAAGGTTTCTTCAATGGTATTGTAATGACCTGGTAAATAGAATTCACCTTCCTTTTCAACATTTTCTTCCTTCTCATCCGCACAACTGCCATCATCTTCATTGTTGTCGAGTTTAAAGCTTACTGCACTCTGTCTCCTTCCTCTTCTTTGCAGCACTGCTACTGCTAGTTCAACGCCACTGTCCTCGTCACTGTGAACTTCTCGCAGATAGCACTCCTGAAGGAACAATGCATGTTAGTGTCTTTCAAAACTTACAAAACAACCAGTTGAGGAAGATAAAGACAAGGACACCCTGTTGAAGGCAAAAAACTTCACAATTACTAAACGGATCTTTACACTGTAATTGTACAGACTGAGAAATTCAAGCCGACAAAGTAGAAGAAATAGAAATACTAATCTTTCAAGACCAGAAACGAACACTATAATAAATTCCCTACGATACAGAGGAGCAATAGCGTGGAACAATCCATCTAGCCAGGAATTGACGGCCAATAACTTAAATGAATTCAAGCGCCTACTAACTAAATTTGATTTCAGTAGAATAAATTTCGATTCCACCATTGTAGTTATCAAACACACTGATGCTACAGAAAATGTATTGTTATTTATTTTCAAAGTCGCAGATCCCTTTTAAGAATATAATCCCTGTAGCTTGAACAGAAATATAAGATCCAAATCCCAAAAACCTCTCTCCAACTAGCATACTGGGCCATTTGTTAACTAGGTAAAGTTAGAAAAGCCCCCTAAACGTTTCAAAGATGTGTTCACCACTTCCACTAATGTTTCTGCCTCAATTAATACCAAAACGTTTTCAACATTTTTTGTCACCTCATTTTCAATTAATTGCTAAACGTCTCAGCATATTCGAATTTTCAAATAGCATATTCCCTAAATCTTCACAGCCTACCATTACCAAATTTTTCACATAGCATTACAATGTTTTGGGGGGTAAGGTATTTCCACAACATCTGAGAAACTATCATGAACTTTCCAGGATAATTTCTATTACATAAACAATTGTAGTTTACCTGCCCTTGAGCTAGGATTCTTGAGAGTTTATACTCTGCATAAAGTTCACTCCTGAGGAATAGCTGCAGGCGATGATTTTTTATAAAATTGAAACCATCATCTTTATTCAGTTGATTAACATAGTACCCCATCCTGGCCTTGTTGCTGCCAACATTATATATGGTCCCCTTGAAGTGGGAGAACTGTCGAAGTGCTGATGCAGCCCTCACATCGCCTGTTCCCACATCATCAGCTAGCTTCTCATAAAACTCCTCAAACAACTGAGCTTCTTTGTTGTAAAATAGCTTTTGCCGGAAACACTGTAAGATACAAAGTTGTGCTACATTAGAGATTCTAAATCATCTTAATTATAAGTAAAGTTACCATAAAATGATGGTAACATACATGTATCACCAGCATCTCAAGCAAAGACTAACTTGAGATTATAACACATTTACTTCAGAACTTTGAAATTAAATCTGGCCCCTGAGCACTGGTTGAGTAACCTCTGATCATTGGTTGAATAAATGATTGGACATTGGTTGAATAAATGATTGGACATTGGTTGAGTAACTCCTAATCATTGCTTGAGTAACTGTCCACTGGTTGAGTAACCCCTAGTTGTGTTTTGTCTGAGATACCCCTAATCATTGGTTCAGTAACCCCAGAGAACTCGTTGAGTGACCGCTGAACAATCTGGGCACTCGCTGAGACTAACACCAGGGCACTGGTTGACTAAGCTTTGGACACTGGCTGAGCAATCCCTGAGCATTAGTTGACTATTCATTGAACTGGTTGAATTGAGTAACCATGGAAATGGGCCCCTGGGAAACATTGGTGAAGCAATTCCTGAACATTGGTCAAATGACTACTGAGCATTGGTTCAGTAATCTCTGGACATTAGTCGAGTGACTCCTGAGCATTGGCTGAGCATCTTCTGGGAATTGGGGGCCTCAACAATGGTTGAGAACCTTCTGGAAAATTGGTACCCTGAACATTGGTTGAGAACCTTCTGGAAAATTGGTTCCCTGAACATTGGTCGAGAACCTTCTGGAAAATTGGTCCCCTGAACATTGGTTGTGGTAGTACTTTCTAGAAATTGGTCCCCTGAACATTGGTTGAGCGACTTCTGGGAATTAGCCCCTCGGCATTGGCTGAGTACCTTCTGGAAATTGGCCTCCTGAGCATTGGTTGAGTACATTATGGGAACTGGATCCCCTAAACATTGGTTGAGCACCTTCTGAGAATTGGGCCCCTCAGCAATGGTTGAGTACAGTATGGAAACTGGCCCCCTGAACATTGGTTGAGTACCTTCTGGGAATTGGACCCCTGAGCACTGGTTGAGTACCTTCTGGGAATTGGCCCCCTGGGCATTGGTTGAGTACCTTCTGGCCCCTCAGCATTGATTGAGTATGTTATGGAAACTAGCCCCCTGAACAGTGGTTGAGTACCTTCTGGGAATTGGATCTCTGAGGACTGGTTGAGTACCTTCTGGGAATTGGCTCCCTGATAATTGGTTGAGTACCTTCTGGGAATTGGACCCCTGAGCACTGGTTGAGTACCTTCTGGGAATTGGTCCCTGAGCATTGGTTGAATTGACCCCTGAACATTGGTTGAGTACCTTCTGGGAAGTGGTCCCCTGAGCATTGGTCGAGTAACTTCTGGGAATTGGCCCCCTGAGCATTGGTTGGGTACCTTCTGGCCCCTCAGCATTGATTGAGTGTGTTATGGAAACTGCCCCCCTGAACAATGGTTAAGTACCTTCTGGGAATTGGATCTCTGAGCACTGGTTGAGTACCTTCTGGGAATTGTCCCCTGAGCATTGGTTGAGCACCTTCTGGGAAATTGGCACCCTGAGCATTGGTTGTCTGAGTACCTTCTGGGAATTGGCCCCCTGAGCATTGGCTGAATACCTTCTGGGAATTGGCCCTCTGAACATTGGTTGAGTACCTTCTGGGAATTGGCTCCCTGATAATTGGCTAAATACCTTCTGGGAATTGGCCCCCTGAGCATTGGCTGAGCACCTTGTGGGAACTGGCTCCCTGATAATTGCTTAAATACCTTCTGGGGATTGGCCCCCTGAACATTGGTTGAGCACCTTCTGGGAATTGGGCCCCCCAGCACTGGTCAAGTACCTCTGTGATTTGTGCACCTGAACAGTTGTTGTGTATCAAGTCTGGAGATTGGAACCCTGAGCTGAACACAGGTTGAGTACCCACTTGAATGAGAACATTTAATTAATTGATTATCCCCTGGATAATGGTTGAGTATCCCCTGGGTATATGATTGGTCAGTCCCTTGCCATTAAGAAGTGGTTGACCATCTCTAACTACATGTTGATCAAGTGCAACATGCAACTGCCTTTAAGTATTTTCAGTTGTCAGTTCAAAACATCCTGAGCACAGTTCATTAGACTGAATTCATTGAAATTGTAACTTAACCTCTATTCTTTGTCATTACTACAGACCATATTCTATATTCTTCCCATACTATGACAGGCAGCCATTCATACATGAAAGATATGTACATCAGTATGAATATTCTGCAACTTACAGGTAATGCTAGAAAAGTGTTGAAGAAGTCCACAAATGCTTGCTCTTCAAGGAACACCTCCTGTCAAAATTAAGTCATTCAGTATTTATAAGTAATTAAAATTACTTTAAACTAATTTATGAAATCACTTTAATAATTCAATCTAATCGACCGTGTATTTAACTAGAAAGACAAATTAATTTTATTCAAGTCTGAGACAAAATATTTGTCTGAATACTTAATTACTTACAAAGTAAATTTTGAAAAATGCATATTAAGATGAATTAAATAAATTTTAGTTTGTCTGTTCAGTGTATACAGACCTACGCTAGTACTGTAGCTATCAAATCACTCTTTCATCTAGCTGCCCAATATCATTGTTTTGTCATTGCTAGTCTCCACTGGAAGAAATAAAGTTCAAATCAATGAAGCTCTGGTCGACATTTCATGACATAACTTTTAATCACAACATGATATATGACTGGTTGACAATATTTATAAAGTATACAGTTTTAATTGTTCTAAAATAAAAGTTGCTCTTAAGTCAAAAACAGCTCTGGCAATATCCTTGTGCCAAATGTGAATCAATTTCGCTGTTTCCAAAGTCAAGCAAAAGTGGCTTTTCATGTATCAAAACACTATACAGCAAGATTTGTGCAAATGAACTTTAAATTACAGAGACTGCATTACAACAGCAAAGAATGTCAGATTGAGTTATACAACCATGTTATTTATACAAAATGTATGGGAAGATAATGGTTTATCAGGTGTGAGAAGTAACATTTGAATGGATTGGCGAGTCATATTTTTATCACGGTCTTCAATTCAGATCAAATGGTCTCATGATCATGATCAGGTCTTTGTGTATTAAGGGTTTTTCAATAGCTTATATCATTATTAACTTATATCATTATTAACTTATATTATTATTAACTTATATCATTATTACCTTGGCCTTAGGCCAAGTCCTAAACAAGCCATTTTCTAATTTTAATTTTTTGGTTTTAAACAATTTCTAGGCTTGGTCTTAAATACTGCTTATGCTGGAGAAAGTAAAGCCTATGTTTAATGTAGGCACGTGCACCACAGAGCATATTTTTACCTAAAATTCTAGTTGAAATTATTTTCACCAAGTTTAAATTGAATTGACCTGGTTTTAAATCATTTTTAACTAAAATTGATTTCAACTGCAACATATCTGTTTATTAGTGCTGAGCAGCCAAACCTTTTATACTGGTTACCCTTTCACTTATGTCACCTGATATTATGTGTTCATTTGCCGCTTATTACCATCTTAATTCCCATGACCAGCTCCCACCTGGCCTTGTAGCTCAGTTGGTAGAGCAACGGTTATCTGTTCCGGAGGTCGTGGGTTCAAATCCCACCGGGGTCAGAGATCTTTTGTCAATCTCTGTGTGGACCCATTTTCTTTTCCAGGATTCTCGATCAGAAGGAACTACCACAACTACAACCAAATTGTCGTACAAAAATGAAGACACTCACCAAACTGAGTTCCGTCAATTTTTCACTTAATAAGAGGGATGATGCGGATGTAGAAAACATAGCTCAGATGATTTAGCGATGAGCAATGTTTCCATCTGACGTCAATGTACCGCAAAAACATCCAATTCTACCAGTAACACTGCACTGCAGCTGACTGCTCGTATTGACTCCCGCGTGCTGACTTCACGATCACCTTGTTGCTCATTTCTTGTCCTTGATCTTCTTCAATTCTTCTCTAATTCTCGTTAAATATTTGGCACAGCTTCTTGCTTATTCTCTTGAGATAAACCATCCATTAAAAGGCTATATCTGATATCATGCTTAGAAATTTGACAGCGAAAGATTCACTTCGCCTGCTCTCTCGCCGCCATGTTTATTTATGATTTGACCAATCACAAATCAGTCTGTATTGTCTGATCAACTTCATTTTGAAATTGCCATAACAACCAACAAAAACTAAAACAACTTTTCTTTTTTTTAAATCATTCATAAGTTCTTTCTCTCTTTGTACATTTTTTGATAATATCAAAGAAGCAACTAAATGCGCGGCTAAGGCGATGTGTTGAACATCTTGCCTAATGTCCATTTGGATTTTGCAAGATAAATAAATGTAAATGTGTTACAATCGACA
>JAOEHT020164169.1:0-11729 GCA_025448195.2 Parazoanthus atlanticus
CCTGTGTAGGATAGGATTAAACTTTGCATTTCAAATAATGCAACTTTGCAATAATTTTGTAGTAATTACAAAATATAATGCACATAAGTACATGCAACTGTTATTGGACAAAGCTGAGCAAAATATGGTGATTTGTCAGTGGTGAACAATTGTCAAAGGCAGACTGAAGCAAATAGTTGATTTGCACAACACTGACAAAATCATTGTATTTTGTGACAACAGAGTTCAATAATTAATTGTTTTTTTATTCACCCTTTTGTTTTCACTGTTTCTATTTGAATGCTGATCTTCTTCAGAAACCTAACATGCTTCACCAGCATTATGTGCATTGACTGAAAAAACATCGACTGCGCACGAGCACAACAATATTTGCAGAAAACAATTATCTGAAGGCAATTATTTGCAGGTGATGTAATGATGACTGAACCAATCAAAAGAAAGAATCTTTTGAATTGAATGATAATGTGTACCATAAATCTTGAGCATTCAAGTTTTTTTTATTAATATATTTATATTTGTTCACAAAAGTCATACAGTTTCAAGATTTTATTAATTTTTGAGAGTATTCTGTAAAAGTCAATACAAAAAATTAATATACTGTAACCTATTATATCTCTGATTTTATGATGTACATTCATCCTTGCTAACAGTCTGTTAACTTGCTATTCTCACTTTGCATGTAATTTAGGCAAATGAAATACAACTTATTATTCAACAATAAATATTGATGAGTCTAGTGCAAAAAAGACATAATTAATTGACTTTGTATAAAAAGTTTATTTCTCCCAAGGTTATGAAGAAAAACTAGGATAATTTCTTAGGGAGAATAGAGAACTCAATCAGTAATTACAATGCTTTTGCACTAGTGTCTTCATTTATTGACCAGATTTGTTCATTGACAAGTGGCTTGGAACCATCCCAGGTTCGAGGAAGAGGGAAGGAGAGAAGCAAAGACTACACGAGATGTGGAAGGATGAGTCAGTACTTGCTTCTCCTCTCCCCCAAAAACATGCCACTAATATTAAAGCTACAACTTATATCCCTATCTGCCTCATTTAGTCTCTAGTAATAATAATTTTTTGTTTTAACAAATAAGTTGATTTTTGGCTCCGGATAGCCTCTAGCCTCCCTTTCCTGAAGGACCAGAATTAAATGGTGGAAACCACTTTGAAAGTATATAATATTACATGTTGGTAAAAACTAGAGATCATACATATTTAATTAAATTGGGCCCTGCCTGGTTCCTTGGATTTTTTTTGAACAATTATATTCTACCTAATGAATAATATAGGCTGATAATTCAAACGGTCTTAAGTATGCAAGTATATTGTTGTTTTTTTAGTAAAGAAACAACCACGATAGAAAAAATGTACATTGTGTGGATGCAGATAATTTTCAATGTTTCAAAGGAAAATATGTTGAAGTCCAGAACATTTTAATAAACATAAAATTATTGTGTTTTGGCAAAGCCATTTTAAGAGCATTCAAGCTTTCCATAAAATTATTAATTTTTACCTAACAGAAAAACTTCTGACATTTAACCATTTCAGCCCCAAACACGATACATGATATGTTGCAAGCTAAATCCTCCTAAACTGTTTCATTACTTGAAACCTTTTAAACAGTTTGGGAGATGTTTGCTTTTCATTTTTTGGAGTTTCCTGTGTATGTACTCTACAGTATGACCAATTCATAATTCTCATAACAAAATACTTATTTTGTATAAGACAGATGTTGATAAATTGGCTTGTGCAAGCTGTGCTCAAGCAGATATAAGATTATTGTCTATTCAAGATGATTTACACGTAGTTTCAATACACTGGAATATGCTTCAGTGTGTCTGTTTTGTTATTTGAATTGATTAGCAGTATTTTGTCTGTTAAACAGCAGCTGCAGTGCATGTAGTCTGGCATTGTTTTGTTTGTCAGAAATCATCAAAACATGCACTTTTACTGTCTAGACAATTGAAGTTTCCTGTTACTTGTACCACAAGCTGAGAGTTAGTATTGGTCTGGACCTGTAGATTGATTTTAAAAGACGTATGGGGAAAAAATCATTTTCTTTAAATACTTAATATCTTGGGTGCACTGAATAAAGCTTCTTGACCTCAGTTGTTGCTTTCTTTGTTCTGCTTGTACTTCACCTCCAAATATTGAACAAGCAAGACACAGGGAAACAACAACTGTGTACAAATGAGCTTTATTTGTACCATTTGCACCAAACATTAACAATTTCAGGCAAATGGTACTTATTCCCATACAAAGTCTTATACTACGAACTCTCAGCTTGGACTGCCTGTGCTGCAACTACAGTGTACAGTGTTGATGATATTTAGGATACGAATGACTAATTATTTTTGAAAACAGGCAGCTACAACAATCTCTTTTACACATTCTTTGGACTTGGACCAAAGGCAAAGAAATACATGACTGTACAGTTTGCGAATAAATCGAATTGAAATAATGAATTCAAAGGTAGTGTCTTACAAGTTCCAATTTTGCATGCACACTCACTCACATGGTTTCAAATACTTCTATGTCCAATTCATGTTCGTTGGGTCTTATGCTGTTCACTATTTTTGGAGGCAGGGTAAATTCACCTTGTTGGTAGTGGGTGGGTGGTTACATCGTGCCATTCATCTCTGTGGGGGTGAGGACAAGTTTTGACAGTTCTTTAACAGCATTGCTGTACTCCTCCAGTAAGACACCAGGGTCCGTCATCAGTGTGACATCGCCCTGGGCACCCACATACACCTTGCCACCATAAGTGACGATGGACAGTCCTATACCCACATGGTCCCTCTGTGGTGGCCAGAAGGACATTTTCGTGACCTCTTCACCTGCAATATGAATGGGAGCTGGAGGGCCGGGGACATTGGATAACACACAACTTGATTTGTCAGAAATATATCCCAGGATGGGTTTCACAATGATTTCAGGAAAAAAAGCAACTGAAAACTGCATGAGCCAGGCCATGCTGATTGGCTCCCCAGAGGTCTTGATCACATCCATGCGTTTCTTGGTTTCCATGAGTTGCGGCAAAGCACCATCAACACTTACTGGCAAGCTTAGAAAGACCACGGCAAATCTGTTCTCAAAGGCCATGTCCTTCTTGGGGGGGCGAACATCGACTGGAACACAAGCAACAAAATCTTGGGGATTCTGTATCCCCCTTCTTATGTAATAACCCCTGATGGCAGTACTCAGACAAGCCATCAACACATCATTAACTGTGGTACCAGTCGCAGTTTTGATTTGCTTTATCAACTCCAGGTCTGTGGCATTTGACCAGGCAACTTTCTTGACACCAGAAAGTTTGGGACCATGTAACACTGACTTGTCTCCTAACATTAGCAGCTGCTTGATAAATATGCGCCCCATAACAAACAGAGCTTTCGCACACATGAAAGCTCTACCTTTTGAGGAAAATTTCCTGGGCTCTTTCTTGGAAACCACTTTATCTGGTAGCATCTCAGTTAGAAACCTGGCCAACGAGATGCCGTCCGCCATAGTGTGATGGGCTCTAAACACCACCGTGATGTCATTGTTACCATAATTTGTTGGAATGATGCAAAAGTACCACGGCGCGATATCTCGCGAAATGGCTTCTCCGCTAAGCTTTGACACAACTTCTTCAAGTTCCGATTTTGACGTTGGTACACCCCCCTCATATAGGAAGACGTGTTTTTCAATTTGAAAGTTTTTTTCGTCTTCGAAGAAGTACTGGAAATATCCAGGCCGGACGCACCAACGGACTCGGGGGTAGTACAGTTCGCCAGATTCGTACTTAGCGTGGACCATGCGCTCTAAAACTACCTGGCGAAATTCCTCCAATTTCTTGTCCAGGTTTTCGGGCGCGGGTGCGATCAGGATACTGGTAATAATGAGACGGTTATTATCCGAGTCCTGTTGCCATAGAGCATCCTGTCCACTCACGGGTCGAGCTCCACGGGTTGCAGAAGCTACGAATAGTTCAAGAATCTTCAAAACATTGTAGGTTATAAGCAAAGGCGACAATGCCACAACTGCGCTGATCAAAATAGCGTAGGATGCAATACACTCGGCCAAGAGCCAGAGAAATGCCACGAGCGCCAGGGGTTTAGACTCGACGCTTTGTTTCTTTCTCAGACTAAAAAATGTCGGCTTCGTTTTCGGAGTGACGCCATTCATTTCAAGTCTCGGCTTCGTTTTTGGAGTGTTGCCATTGGTCTCAACGCGTCCTCTCTCGCCCTCTTTGACTTTGTCTTTGGACATGAAATTGGTATTCGCGTTAATTTCGCCATTGGCATTGAACTTTTCGAAAGTATCGTTCTTTGGGGTCGGTTTCTCTTCGGCTAAACTTCCCATCTCGTTCGTACTGCAACTTCTCACAACAGGATTCAACAGAGAAGTGATGCGGTTGATATTTCAGACGATCACGAGTATATTTATTTCGCACTGACAGTTCAAAGTTTACCACCTTCGGTCTTTGGAGCAAAGTGTCAAATACCGTCATGTTTCTTTGTCACGTACCTCCCCCGTACCTCGTGACAGTCACAGGCGCATATCCGATCGTGTATTCCAGAACGTATTTCTCGCCACGCAACATTAATTCTGTAGCTCATAATGGTTGTCACGAATTAATTTAAAACATTTTAAAATGCTTTACGGCTGAAAAGTGCCAGAATATTTTAAATGCTGAAAAACATGCGGCGACGCTGTTGCTCAAATACCAAAGTGGACTATGAACTCCTGCAGTTTCTGGCGCAACATCACGAAGGTCAACGAAGGTCATGGTCTTGCAACTGCTTTTTTCTGGATTTTTCTGTTTCCGTCAGTACCTTTGAAATGAAGTTTGAGCAATACTTAACAGAAGCTTTCAGGTCTATCTTCTCCTCTTTGATTCTTTTGTCGTTCTTAAATTTATTCAGTCTCACCAGACCGATGCACACCGACACAATTGAAACAACAAAAGGGGATTCCCATCTTCAAACGTTCACCATTTAAAATATTTTGCCCGGGACAAACGTCTCATCTCATCTCATCTAAAATATTTCAAACCTTTGAGTCACAAGACTATACAGGATGTTAAAAGGTCAAGGTCATGCAAGGCGGTCGCCGAACTATTCAGTAGAATTTAATCGAAGGTGTAATAAAAACTAAATAGTTTTTTGTACAGATGTTTCATAACGCCAGACAAAAAAAACTCTTTAAATTTTTACGAAATTAGTTTTCGACGAATATTTGCTGTGGACTTTAACGCCCTCCATAAAATTCGACAGAATTATGTTCGACTGAAGTTCGACGTTTGCCCCGGGCCTAAAACACATGAATTATAGTTAAGTACACACATTCGGAAATAATTTGCTGACCATTTAAATTTATGACAGGTCTATGGAGAAGAAAACATTATGTCATGCTGCAAGCTAAGGTGTATCTGATGGAGACGAATGCTGGCAAAATCCAAACTGACAGCGCCTCAAAACCCCAATTTTCTACAGCGAGGGCCAAATATTCAATAATAATAATAATAATAATAATAATAATAATAATAATATTAACAATAATGAATAATTTAGTAATAATGATAACTTTATTAAAAACTTCAAAACATGTTTACAATTGCTTGCAATCATTTTTTTAAAAAAGAGATAAACATTATTGGGTTAAAAAATAGAAGGGGACATCACTTTTAAAAAACTACCGTGAGAAAGCTAAAAATACTTGATTCAAAATGGATTATAAATTTAAAAAAAGAGGGGTAGTAAATTTAGAATATGATCATGTCTGTATTTTAAATGTTCGCACGGTTCTTCTCTGTGCTCTTGACCCACTCAGGCAGAGAAGCGCCGACTGAAGGATTGCAAAGGAGACTTTATAATCATCATCATCATCATCAACATCATCATCAAAAGCGTCCGCTTTTCAAAATTGCTGTTGCATATTCTTTTTCTTATTAAAGATACATAAAGTTTATTTTCCTACGCTCTTTTTATCAGAGCCGAGCCAACTGACTGTTGATCAATCGGATGTTGATCGTTATTTTCCGATTATATTCTTAACAGCTGTATTAAGTCTGCATAAAAATTGGTCAAGTCGGTTCACTGAAGCTTCGAGAAGCTTTTTGTACACTTGTGAAGATTTGATAATTGTCAGCAGCTGCAGCTGCTTAGAGCGAAGTTTTACTAAAAAAAAGAACCACCCGCCTTATTTACTTTTTGGTAAAATTCTACCGAGAAACTCAGGGGATTCGTTTCAATTCAGTGCCTAAAGTTTTTCGGCCAAAAAATTGCGTTGTCGACCTTTCGCAGTCCATGAAAAAAAGAAAAACAGACGAGAAAGATTTGTGTGTTTAAACATTTGTCTTTGCCTTTTGCAAATTGTTCCTGGTTTTCATTTCCAGATCTATAAATAAATATGTCAATCGAGCTTAAGTATGGCGTTTTTCCAACATGTCGCACAAACCATATTTTTACATGTAAATACACAGCATAAACCGTCATATCATAGACAGTGACATGGAACTTGCTACTTTTAAAGTCAAAGAGAATTGAAGCCGGTCATAGACTGGGTTAGGCTGCGTACCGTTGTAAAATGCCCCCTCCTCGTCATATATGCGCGCGAAGGCTACTAGTAGAGAGACTGGTGACTAGTTTTGAACAAAATGGCGGATGGAAAGGATATGAGCGATATTCCATAAAAGACTCAGGTTTTAGTGGAGAGGAAGAGAAAAATCTTTGCTTCTCCAATGAGCATTCGGGGATTATGGATCCTTGCGCACCCTGGAGTGGAGAGAGGGTTGGATCAGGTGCTGGTTTCGCGGTAAGATGACTGATGCCCATAAAATTTAAATATCGCATTTTCTATAGTTATTATATTTAACAATTATTCCACAAACGCGCGTTGGATATGAGCTTTTAGATAGTGGACGAGGTGCAGAGCACCGAGTCGGCTATCATAAGCTCGTATCCAACAAGCGTGAGTGGAATAACTGTTTTATTAAATACCAAACACTGAATAAACATATCTCGAACTTTATTTTCTACCGACTTGAGTTTTCGGCTATTTTTGAGGGAAAATTTTCCGTGATAAAATTGTCAGTTTCCATATTTGGAAAAACTATGTACAGGATATAGGATTTATACCTTGAGTAGAGAGCCAATCAGATTACCAGAAATTCAATATCCAGTGTTTGGTATTTAATAATATATGTTATTCACCGTAGGTGAAGGGACCTCACGGCAAAAAACATACAACCACACGTGTAGCTTACTCGCTGAGGAACAAAAACATATTTTTTCAAAAAAGCTAGTCTTCCAGTACTCAGTAGATACCAAATAGTCAGTGTTTTTAATGCAATTGTGAATTGATTCAGTGTTTTAGCTTTCAACCCTAAAGGCAAAACACATTTACTGTTGCCCAGAGCTAGGGTCACTGAGATTTCCAGTACTCAATAGAAATAAAACAGACTGAACTTGCAAAAATATTAGAAACATTGACAATCGGGTAAAGTTGTTTGGTTTTCATGAATAAAAAATGTAAGAAATCATTGAAGACGGAGAACATTCAGAACAGTGTAGCACGCTTGAATCTAGTCACCAACTTACTAAGAGTGACAATCAACGATGATGATGATGACAATAATAATAATAATAATAATAATAATAGTCACATCCACAAGCACAGAGGAGAGCGTTTCATATCTTTTTTTGATATGTTAACTTCAGGCTTAGTAACTCTGAGCAACAAACTAGAATTTGATAAATCGTCATCAATCCCGACCCCGTTCTCTTTTTGAAAATCACTTTAAAACAGTGTATTTAATACAATTATGAATCGATTCAGTGTTTTAGCTTTCCACCCTAAAGGCAAAACACAGTAATTGTTGCCCAAAGCGGGGGTCACTGCAAGATTCATGAATGAAAGGAGTGTTAGTTCCTCGCATGTATACACTCGCAAGGCATATGGATAATGGGTATTTGTCAAAATTATTAAATGAGTATCGTATATATTATATATTATATTAAAATATTATATGTTATATGAAATATTGGAATATGTTAAACAAAACACCCCAAAAGATCATGTTTGTTCAACTCCTCCTAGTCTGAGTCGCAGACGGGACAAGCCCGGTCTAATTATGTTGTCTGAGACTCATCCGGGGACTCACCCTCTCGCCACGATAAACTATTAGAAAGACAAAGGAGCACAGTGCAATTCGGGAGTATTAATAATTACAAATTCAGTCAGATACGGCAACAGCACTTCTTTCACGTGCCCGCACACAGTGCCAATATACGGGAGTTACCTGTGTTTCATTGTCGAACGTTTATCACTGTTTATATAAAGCAACACTTTTGCGGTGACAAACAAGTATCAGCTGTCAATGTGTTTTGTGGAGACTGTTTCCTGATGATTTGTCTGCCACGGCCACGGGGTATAATAAACTGATACGGTTGTTGTTTAGAATTTGATTATACTCAATATTCCCATACAAAATATCGATGTTATAGCATTTCCTTTCAGTCAATCACTAATTTTGACCAACATTAGAACTATTACTAGTATTAGATTATATATTTAATATAGAGGACTTCAAGTACTTGAAGACCATCACTATGCACAGTTCTCTTTTCAAAACGACATTGAACTCGCTTTGGACGATAATTCGCAAATTATGTTGGAATTTATCGAGTCATGTTTGCCTCCCGCATCATCTTTCCTCCGTAACGAAGCAAATATTAAATAAATTTATACGTTTTGAGATATCCCAAAATATCTTCCTTGTAATAACACGAGTATTCCCGAACACTAAATATTGTGCATGTGATAGACCTAAGATTTGAAAGATTGCCTGACTACTTTAAGACTGGCTAATACACACAGACACTCAAACTCCTGATCATTCATCATTTCATGTCTCGTATTTACTTTGAATACGGTCCAAATTATACGTGAACGGGTGAAACAAAGCAATAGAGGCGAGATTTGCTCTATGAAGTATGATCGAGTTTTCATGTAAACTTTCTCTATGGTGTCATCAAAACGCATCATGATACTCGGCTGTACTTACTTTGGCCTTCCTGCGAGCGTATTACTGAACACAGGGTGGCGAAAGCGAAGAAACGCAGAAACCAAGCCATGTTTGTGGTGGACTCCGCTTCGCACGAGGAATTCACAGCTTAAGCGCGGAAGACACATGCATGATCTTTTTCAAAACTGTGTAATTTGATGCCAAGGAGCACTGACAAAGCCAATTATTACCTGATCTGACCATGACATATTAATTAACAGTAATAAACATGTACAGACGCGATAAAGCTTTTATGTGACAGCGTGAGTTTTGTAAAGTATCAGATTTGAGATATTTGACAGAACGCTTTTTACAACTCACAGTTTCAAAATATACGTTTATAATTATAGTGCACAACAGCAAAAGCGAAAAGAAAAGAGAAAGGAAATACTCGTTCGACGATGATGTCAGAAATTTTGGAAACACCTAGTTAATTGTGGCTAACCGAGCCAACACAAACAGCCCACACGCTATTTTTATGTTAAGAAATATATACATGTAATACAACTACAAGGCACAGATATCAGCTACCGGCCTGTTGCTGTTTATAGTTTATAGAAAATATCCAGAAATAGCGAGTTCTAGGACAATTTCTGGCCATTTATGGCTCTCGTGCGAGTGAAACGAAGCGCTTAATGTGTTTTTTTGTACCAGAGGTTAAAAGCTACGTCGTAGCTCCTGGCCGAAAAAATTATTAGGGAGATTAAGCACCATGTAAACGTGAAACGGCAAACGGCAGAAATTATTTTTCCAATGGACTAGACTGCATAACAGTCCATTTTTCCTACAAAACTTCCTATTCTCGATCCTTTAGAGAAGATAGGGAATATTATGAAGTCTTTGCAAGTGTCACTGCGAAAAAAATTGTGTCTCAGTTCTATTCCTGCCGTTTGCTGTTTCACGTGTGTGTGGAGCTTAATCTCTCTATTATAGGTCTTGAAAAACGAGTCCTTAGAATACGTTCTTTGCCTCACCGCCCCCAGGAGAGCAGTAACTAGCCAGAGATCGTCCTATAGAACGCGCAGTCGGTAAAAAGACAGCAACAGGCCGGTAGCTGATACCTGTGCGTATTATACATTTCTAACATAGAAAATATTACGTGGGTTCCCTGTGGAGCCGGTTGTGGTCCGATTCGTTTTCAGGCTTCATCATGGGGCGCAATTCACAAATATGTAACTTTATGTTTTGTAAGATGCTTTTAGACAACAAAACTCAAGAAACGGTCGGTGGCACGAGTGCTTTCATGGGTTGTAGAATATAGTTAAAACTCTTCGTCACCTCTGCCTCGTCACTATTAAAACTTGCTGTGTATATATTACATTTAAACAATTTCAGAATGATGAAACAAACTTGATTGCTAGACTGACTGATTGATTGACTGATTGACTGACTGACTGATTGATTGAAACTGTAAGACGATTCTTCAGTTTCAATATGCGCAGACTAGAGGGTTGTTTTATTGCGGTTTTTATTTACACAAAACTTTTTAATAATTCAATGTTCTAGTTTGTAAAATGTAAGCAAGACTATGTTTTAGTAACTATACAAAAAAATACGTTTCCTATTGAAACGTAATTAAAGAAGTGAAACGTTTGCGGAGCAACTGGTGGGAAGTTTCCGTGTTTCAGTGTCACTTTTTATGTTTGTGAAACAAATTCCCCTCCTTTTTGCTTTCCTATGTTCATTCGGTTATATAGGAACCTTCTGTAAACAATTTTGGAATGTAGGCTTCTTCACTAAAGATTTCTTATTATTATTACTGTTTTATTATTGTAATTATTACTTTATAGCTCGTACTGACGTTTTGGATTAGTAAATACTATCTCTTAATTCAGTTTTTTAAAACTGCCACGAGCATATATAAAGATTATTATATTCGTGTGTGGCTGACAAAACAAAACAAATGACATCTCACTGAAATGGAGCATGTAAAAAGAAAACAAGCGAGGCAAAAACCCAAAAAGCAGTCGCCAACATCACCCTTAGTTTACAATAGGCCTTCTGGTCTGTGGAAGATGAAACCTTAGACACTCCCAGCACTTCTTCATCAGACGAACAACAAACACATGTCTTAAGAATTTAGTGTTCTTTGGTTTGAAGATATATTACAAGAATGAAAATAGTGTTTCACAGTTTGTATTATATTTCATGATAACTGCTTTTTCTTATATTATATGAAATATACAAAAAGGGACCCAGATGTCGAACATGCTTAAAGACTAGAAATGACAAAATGCAAAATAATCAGAAGTCACAATGAATGGATAGTCAATCAAATTAATTTTTACTAATATGGATTAAATGTATTTTGGTAAAAAGCTGTTATACATTATTTTCAACAAAGAGTGTTGCTTTGCCTGAATGAGTTCGACAGTCGCTCCGACTTTACCTTTAAACTAGATCTATATACTATATACTAGATATCAATCTATAACTTTGAAAATTTAATAGTTTAGATCTTTTTATCATAAAAATTTTACTCCCTAAAATATTGCTTATTTCTTTTGTATCCCCTCTCCAAAAAATCTGGGGTCATTTGTTTCATACATACCCAGAGTACCCCCAACCTCCACCCATCATTATTGACTACTTATTAACCGGGAGTGAGGTCTGTACGGGAAATATCAAACTGAGGCCTTGCTGTATTGACCGAGCGATAGCGAGGTCAATGCATCAAG
>JAOEHT020164244.1:0-11726 GCA_025448195.2 Parazoanthus atlanticus
CTGCTGGCCCTTTAAGCACCGAATGGTAAAGCTATGGCAATATGCTCTAGTGTCTCCCCAAATTCTCTCGGATCACATAAGCCAATTGGAAGGCCTCAATGTTCGCATCGTCTTTGCTTTCATTCCAATTATTGTTACCATCGCCGCTTTCTGTTTCTTATGCTTGAACAGAAAAGGAGCTACGAATCGCGAAAATAAGAACAACAAGAGTATCGCTTGCACTTGCTTGTTGTGACCGTAGTTTTCCTTTGCACGCGGTCTCCGTTAATATTCCTAGCTACCATTGTGGGGTACGTGTGTTCCCTACATCCGGGCAAATGCCTTCCATTAAATGTCAGGAAGCGATATTTCGTTTGCGTTCAACTTCACAACGCTGCTACAGTACAGTAATTCCTGTGTAAACCCTTTCATCTACGCTTTGAAGATTCAGAGTTTTCATGACACAGTGTTCGATATCTTGTGCTGCTCTAAGAGAGGAGAACAGCATTTTACCAGCTCAAGGGAAACTAGCGTGAAGACCACTTCTTGCGATGGCGACACAGAAATGCGATCTTTCTCTGATATGAATGCCACGACTATACATGGAGACAAAACGTTAAATGCAACCAATCAGATCAGCCAGATGCCGATCAACAACTGTGATCATGAGAAACAGGGAAAGTGTCTATACAGAGCAGGTAGAAATTACATTGATAGAACGAACAATGTGCTTCACCTAATCTTAGAGACAGCAAAACCTTATAAATGACACTTGTTAAAGCCAGATTTTTCATTGAAGCCCCAAGTTATCGAATCATATTAGGTGATAAGACTGTTGAAAGTGAATGTTTGAAGGCAGTTTCAGTGGAGTTGTTCTTTTCCTTTTTCTTTTTTTGATGCTACTTTGTTTACATTTTCACCTGTAATTTAATAATAAGATTCTAAGTTGATAACACGCATAACATTGTACAGTGATGAGTGCGATCAAAGTTTACGTTTTCATGGATTGTCTTGCTAATGTAAAAAATAATAGTACTTAGACTATAAACCGCAGCCCCAGTTCAGCAACGTGTACAACATAAATCGGTATCATTAATGTCAGGGGCGCACCATTGCAAAAGTAATGAGGGTGTTAACACTTAAAAATTAAAATTCCAGCTTAATTATACCTCGTGTAATTAAGGTGTAGTGTTTCGTTTGTTTTGCCTTGGTAAAAGAATGGCATAAATAATAATATACGTTAAACAATTTGTGTAAGTTCACCTGAATTTACAGTGTGTTACGTTGATGGTGGGATTCCCAACACGAAACTGAATCCTTGGCAATAACGAAATAATCTCTGGGCAGTAGATTCGAAAGAACAATATTTGATAATTTTTATTATACAATTTGAAGCCACCATAAAAAAGCCGCAAGACAAAAGATTATAAATGAACTCGAACAATCGGCTTCCCTAATCGAGTTTAGTGCAACAAAGGCTACTACCAAGTTTTATCCCCTTTCAATAAAACAGGACACGCCACACTTTAATATGGGTAAAACAACTGTGGTGCAAACATTTATCGAATAGAATAAAGAAGAGGCCAACGAAAATAAAAAAGAACTGAAAGCTGCCATATTGCATTAAGATCCAGAATTCCACTTATAAACACGCCCCATCCAATCAAAGCAACACTCTTGAATACATTCAGCTCCATCGAACAAACTCCCTCTACACATCGGAAACTCCACTCAAGCCCCAAAACTAATAAGAAGAACCAACATTCCAAACTTCACTAAAATCAAATACACACAAAAATCATCCTCATCTAAAATTACAAACACCATATCCCATCCTAATAATGATAATAACCCCCACCAGAAAGGTGTATCACACTAAATAATGTAGCCCCTCCTTCCCTCAAAGATTCAAAAGGCAGTTGTTTTGAATAATAATTTATATAAGAATCCTAAATACACAACACTAAAAGTGATCTAAAACACTCATTAAGAGTTCCTGTCAGTAATTATCAACTATGTCGGGAAATTTTGAAAAAATGGCTGTAACCGTTAATGCTCTACCACAGAACGTAGAATTAATGGAGCCAGTTCATATTGTTATATCTAATATTAGTTCCTCTAGACCTTTCATCTGACAAAGTTTGAAAGATTTGAAAGAACCTAAGCTGGCCTGGTCTAAGCGAGACTGGTGCAATATTAAATACTAAGGAAAGCTGCGCTAGACTGCTAGAGCACCAAATATTCCGTGTCTCCTATGTTTACTGCATTGGAGTAAATTACAGTGTGTTATCTCTGTGCTCACTCTCGAAAGTAACTTTTTTCGATCGTTTGTTTCTCAGCCTTGACGATTATTAATGAAGTAGTTAATTTAATTTTACTGAAAGTCGAGGATTCCATGACAAGTGAAAGATTTAACAATAGCGCAAGAGATCAAACTGGGTTTGAAACCATGGCAAGTTGAACCAGTACGAATTGTCCAAGTTCGTGAACTAAAGCTCATTACAACAGGATTTCGACACAATTTCTCCAGTCTTTCTTGCGAGCGATACAATCGAGGGTACAGGCTTTGGTGTATTTTTCATTGAATGCACGAAATAATACACAAGAAGGTGTGAGGCGAGGTCTCGCTTATCTGTCGGCCCCAACTTGCTGCGCGTTTTCTTAGTTCGAATTTCTATACAAATTACGCAAAAAATGTAAAACATTTTCGAGAGCAAACTATTTTTATTGGACCAAGTAATCGACCAATATTTTTGCACAGTTTCCAGCAGATTTGTTATCTTTCCAAATCAGAAATAAAGGAAGTTGTCGGTGGCTTTTGTGTTATGCAAGTTAAGTTCTTACAATGGATTTTCTAAAAGTAAGAAGTATTTTTGACTGGATCCAAGACTCTTAAAGCTTAAATAAACACGTTAGAGATCTGAAACTGCTCAATACAATACAACTACCACTGATTTACATGTCAATAGCACGCAGGGTTTGCAGCCCTTCACAATTGTAAAGGCACTTGGTGGTTGTTAGTGTAATTGGTTGCAAACTAGAGGCGCACGGACTGAGAATAATTGAACGTACCAAAGAAGATGGCGCCGGACTGATACTTTTAACCATAATTCTTAGTGTACACGAAAATCCTAAAAATGCTCGTAAAAATGTACAGAATTCCTATACCCACTGTCAAAGACGGGGGAGTTGGACGTGAAAGATCTGGAATAACCGCGCGTCCTCCGCCAAACGGAGAGACTGGGAGGGATCGAAAGATGTTCAAATCTCAAGCGCGTCCAACTCCTCGACTTTTCTCCGTTGTGCACCATTTTTTCAGCAGTTTTCATAACTTTTTCATAGAGTTTGGCTCCCTTTAATTTGGCTCAACCTTAGCCGCGACATCTGGGTACGAGTCAGCTTTGACACCGTACAATGGATTAGGAACAGGAAAAGTGGTCTATTAAGTGCTATTTCTGTCATTTGACAAAATTGACTGTCGCATAATATCAGTCGAAACAAAAGAGTAAGTTTCTCTTTCTGAGCGGGGAAAAGATGATTGAGTAACAGTGCTTGGATTTCATTTTTTTACCACTGTTCTCATTACTACTCGACCCTTGGGATGTTTTTCTCATTCGACCTGTAGTTTTTCTGGACTGCGGTCAAATAATAGTTAAAAGTACTAACTTTGGATCTACATTGTTTTGTGGTTACCGTTAACAAAAAATCGTAGTTTGAAGGTTTGCCGTCAAAAGTTAAGAATAGTTCATCCATTTCAGACATTTTGGTTCACGTTTCAACAAGAAACTGCATTTGAAACCGCAAAACGCAAAGCCACGTGACCAACATCAGGGGTCAGGTTAATTTTCCCTTCGCTTTGAACTGCTGAAGGTAGAAATTTATGTCAGTCATTTACCTTAGCATTTCTCTCACCTCAATTTATACTATTACACGTGTGAGAAATGTTGAGGAAAATATTAAACTCAAGTGAAAACTTAGCTTCAGCCGTTGAAGTGTCAGGAAACACAACAAACGTGTTTGCTTGCACTTTTCACGTGGCTGCCAGTGGTTTCCGGTTTCTGTAGCTGAAAGCGAGGAAGTAAATTTCTCTAATGGGCAAACTAGTTCCGCATTCAAAACATGCTAGTCAAGTGACTCTCAACGATGTAAAATTTGTAGCTGAAGGTTTCAAATATTTCAAATCAATAGAGCCGCATTTTCGGGCGGTTCGGCCGATGACATTGCTCAAACCGTTACATGTGTGTGTATATGTGTGTGTGTGTGTGTGTGTGTGTGTGTGTGTGTGTGTGTGTGTGTATGTGTGTGTGTATACATATATATATTGCGCTATCCCACCACGAGGAAGCAAAAGCCGAAACTGGTTGGCAAAAGGTTATTATTTTCCGGTTCGTCATACCTTAGTGGAAAGTACAATCACTTTGCTGGAGCAAGCCTAGGTACTTCCCGTGGTGGAACCGTGCCCCTGTGGTGGAACCGTGCAATATATATATATATAGTCTGACAACAAGTGCTAGTAGTCGGCATCGGAGCCCATCCTTTTCCTGTGTGTTTAGGCTTGGTTTACGAGTTCGCCTTTATGGTTTATGCACGTCCTACCAGAATATTGACCGTTATTTAAAATCAATTCATTATTGCCGCCTTTTTTTCTGCCTCAGAGGTAGAAGATAGTCTTTTTCCTTTCTATTCTCGCAGGGAGTGTTCTTAAAATTTCAATTTCGACGATCTTCTAAACATTTTTCCTGTGTTGTTCTTCAATACAGCGGAAATATTTTCTTGACCAGAAAAGACAATTGTGAACAAGGAAACTAATGAGTTGTTAAAACAAGCTTCTTCTCAGTTGAGAATAAATTCATTTTCATGAAAAGAAACTATTTTTACGGCACGTATTCAAAACCTAAAAAGTATAAGGAAATTGAAAAAAAAAGTTGCCTTTGTAAGCTTTGAGAGTTTTAGTGCAGTTTCAACTATCCAGACTTTAGCTAATGACATTAATTATTTCCCGGATCAGAAACCAATTAAGCACGCCCAACCTTTCTGTTATAAAAAGACACCACCTTACTTTTCTTATTCTTTCAGAACGAACTGCTATCGTTGATGAGTAGCAAGAAGAAGAAGACGGAAAGACTGATTACTTTTGAATATCGTTATCACCACAAACTACACAAAAAACAACATGAACTCGTCAAGCATCAACGTTAGTCAAAATGCGTTACCAAACTCATCTAGCCAAAGCTCAGCAAGCAACACCGCGGCTTGGTGCTTGGCGTATGGAGTCATTGGAATCATAACCATCCTCGGTAACAGTCTCACCATCGCAGTGTTCGTGAGAAAGAACTTTCAACGTAAGAAACTGCACTACTTACTGATCAACCTGGCGATCACTGATCTGACAGTAGGCGCAATATCGGTCCCTATGCAGATGGCCGGCCATATTGCTGCGCTTCACAATATCCATCTTTCTAAGGGCTTTCATGACGCTCATTACTTTTTCGACTTCCTCTCTGGACTTACATCAATGTACTCCATCGCTTTCATCTCCATTGAAAGACTACTCGCAGTCTGTTGGCCCTTAAAACACCGAATGCTAAAGCTATGGCAATATGCTCTTGCAATCTCCATGACGTGGCTCATAGGTGGAACAGTGGCCCTAGTGTGTTACCCAATTCTCCCGGACCACATTAACCAATTGGAAGGTCTCAATGTTCGCACCATCTTTGCTTTCATTCCAATTATTGTTACTATCACCGCTTACTGTTTCTTATGCTTGAAAAGCAAAGGACATAGAGCTAACAATCGCGAAAATAATAACAAGAGAATCGCATGTACTTTGCTTGTTCTGACTGTAGTTTTCCTTTGCACGTGGTCTCCGTTAATATTCCTGGCTAGCATTGTCCAGTACGTGTGTTCTCTACATCGGGGCAAGCGCTGTCCGCTAACATCAGGAAGCGGTTTTATGTCTGCGTTCCACTTCACAACGCTGCTACAGTACAGTAATTCCGGTGTGAACCCTTTCATCTACGCTTTAAGGATTCAGAGTTTTCGTGACACGGCATTGGAGATCCTGTGCTGCTGCAAGAAACAAAATCTACATTTTACCAGTTCAAGAGAAACGGACAAGAATAAGTCTTCGTGCGCTGGTGACACAGAAATGCGAACTGTTCGTGGCATCAACGAAGGTACAAATTGCAAAACTTGTCAATCCGAAGTGCTGGCGGCCGATCAACAACTCTGATCGAATAAGCGTTGATGGAAACACGGGATTTTGTTGAGCAGGTGGAAGAGCGGATTATAGTAGATTTTAAGAAGGGAAAAAGAGTCGCATCCAGTCATCTTTCAGGGAAACAGTGACAGAACCAAACGAGTCAAGTCAGCTCAAGTTTTTGAAGAGTTTTTAGTTCACAAGTCATGTTTGGCACTAGTCTGCAAATAGTATTTACTAATCGAGGCAGACTATAGTGGCTATTATAATTTTAAAACTGAAAGTAGAGAGACAGAAAACAACATCTAATAACTTACAATGCAAGAGGTACATTAAATATACCACAATACAAATATTATATTTACATATGGATGGTGTACAATACAATACAATGTAACATACAAAATAAAGGAGAAAAAGAGCATTTGAAAGGGGTTTCATTCAAACAAGCTTTCATTTAATTCAATTATACTAAATTTCTTATAAGTTATGAAACGCTACGGACTTTAGGAGTACGCACTATGTAAATTTTATATTGTTATTATCATTATTATTATTATTATTATTATTATTATTATTATTATTACTACTCATAGCTAGAGCTTACATTTCACTTCACTAAACACAACTATTTCGTCTTGGAAAGAGCCTGCATCAAGCTTGTGACTCCAACATAAACCCTTGTTCTTCATCTTGTACTGTTTGAAAGAGTTCATTCCTAACTGCATTTCTAAACTTCCGTTTGGACAACTCCCTGATGTTACAAGGACCTCCAGTGTCTAACTCCCATTCACGAAAAGGAATTAAGTGGAAATTTATTCTAGAAGACTGCGAAAAGATATTCTTGGAGGTTGAAGATCTTGTTGCATAGGATTGAACAACGCTGAAGTTGATGTAAAGAAGCGGCATAAGTTGAGTGGGGCATTTTTTTATCAACAGCATCACACATCAAACTTGCTGGTGATTGAAAATGCATTATATTCAAAGGAGGAATGCTGGTTTCAATATATAAATAATGGGACAGCACTCTGGGTTGCGTCATTTGCATATCGTCGATAGCTTTGTAAATCTTGTAGACGCTGGTAGATAGAGAGCCAATTCTGGTCTTTGAATTCTGCATTTCGTTCTGTGTGATTTCTTCGCGCTGAATCAATGACTCTGGTCAACGTCTTATTTTAAGCTCCGAGGAACGAATCTAATTAAAAAACAACTTGTATATGATTTTTTTTAATAGAAAGCACCATCAAAAAAACATAAAGATTAGGTATGCCATTTAAAAGCTGCTTTAAATCCAACTTTAAATTCCGTTGCCTCATGGTGAAAATGACTCTCTTCTTACACTATCTATCGACAACAGTTGTTTTAAAATGCAAATCATTAATAAATATTCGATCTTAACGCAAAAACATTAAAACAACATTAAAAAATGATAAATTTGAGTTTTGTAACTGTATAAAGTGTTTTAAAGTGTGCCTGTGGAAATGCTATTAACGAACAAGAATCGCATCGGCATCAGATCGCGCGTACACTGTGACTCACCTCACTGCAGCTTCTCGTGTTTGTTTACGAAGGTTTGGATTCTATCGTAACAGTTTAAGAACAACCTTTTCAACCAGGTGACTTGTCTTTCGCCTTGCACCACGTCTTTTCGAAGACGAATTATTAGAGCACAGGTTGGAGTACGAACTGAGGCGAGCGATGGTCCTGTGGGAGAACGTGTTCTTCCGCTGTTTTCAGTCATAAAACCACGAACAATAAAAGCGGTTTTCTATTTTAACTCTTATATTTAGTCAGAGACGGCCCCTTCTTGTAATTTACAACTAATTCAAAGGGTACGGAAAGGACCCCTTTTGCAATTTATAGATAATTTACAGCTAACTTACAGGGTCTAATCAGGCCCCCTTTTGCAATTTGCAGCTAATTTACAGCTAACTTACAAGGTCTGATCAGGCCTCCTTTTGCAATTTACACTGATAATTTACAGTTAACTAACAGGGTCAAATCAGGTCCCCTTTTGCAATTTACAGATAATTTACAGTTAACTTACAGGGTAAAATCAGGCCTCCTTTTGCAATTTACAGGTAATTTACAGCTAATTTGTAGGGTCTAATCAGGCCCCCTTTTGCAATTTACAGCTAATTTACAGCTAATTTACAGTTAACTTGCAGGGTCTAATCAGGTCCCCTTTTGCAATTTACAGATAATTTACAGTTAACTTACAGGGTAAAATCAGGTCCCCTTTTGCAATTTACAGCTAATTTACAGAGTCTAACCAAGCTTCCGTTTTGCAATTTACAGATAATTTACAGTTAACTTACAGGGTCAAATCAGGCCTACTTTTGCAATTTACCGCTAATTTACAGGGTCACAGTTGGCCACACAGGATGAAACATATTTACAGTGTTTATATTTATGCCCCACATACTGAATGCCCTCCCCTCGGGCTAACCATTGATAGGTCCATTATTTCAGTTTACTTCAGACTTTATTTTTGTACTTCAGACTTTATTTTTGTACTTCAGACTTTATTTTTTACTTGACTAGTTGTATCAGGTCTTCTTTTTTTAAAAATTCCTACAAAAGTACAAAAATGTTGTATGTGTGACAAATGTGATAAAAAGAATCTAAATTTTAGTGTTCAACAACATCTAACAATTGTTTTTAAGTACTGACAAAGTTATCTATGTTGCATGGCTTATAGGAAACAATTACTTAGCGCACACCGGAATCAGATGAACTAAGAAAGTTAAGAAAAATATATCTCAGTATTAACTGCGCGAATATTATTTATAGAAGTTTTGTTTTTACCAAATACAAACATCAATAAGATTGGTATTGTTATCAAACGTGCAACGTGACTACTTGCATACATTGTTTTTATTCAATCATTTATTTACAACTTGTTTACAATAGACTTTCGGGGCGTATAACTCCTTTGGTTGATAAATATTTGAAAGGATTCAACAAAGCAGGATACAATAATAAGCTTTCATTTCAATCAAAGTCGTCAAAAACCCAGTAAGGGCTTCATTTTTCTTTCTTCAAAGAGATTGGTTAAATTTGCTTATAATTGCAGCGTTTTCGCACATTAAGCCTAGATGTATACTGAAGTGTAATACCTTGCATAAATATTTGTGATAGTCAAATCCTCTACTAATAACTAGGCTTAAAGCAGCTCATGGGCAAGGATTTCTGAAAATGCGTCAGTTGGCAAAAAATACTGAAATAGTATTAAGGGTGCTGTTGTGCTTGTTTTGTAACAAACCTATTAATGAATCCAAACGAACTGTGTCAGATAAAGAAAATTCAGTTTAACTACCATCAAAAAACAAGGATAAACAAACAATCTTTTCACGTATGCTCGTCGATAACTTATAGTTTTTTTACTTTAAATGTCGTATGTTATATTCCAACTTGCATGGTTGCAGAAGTGAATTCGTTTCTATATACAAATAATCTGTGTACAAACATAAGCAAAGTTTTTGTTCATTTGTTGAGATACTTTCACTGTTTTTGTAGCTGTGTGGCCATCTTCATATAAATTAGGCTAGTCTCCACGCAGTTCTTGCAACATTAACGTCGATATTACATATTTTCATTTAATACGCCACATGTTAATTTTTGTTTTCATCGTTACAACGGTTTCAATTTGTCAAGTGAATTGGCTGTCTTCCTGACTTTTAAAAGCCTCCTTCAACTCCGCAAACAGCAGCACTTTTGAAGACATTTGACAGCTTCACCGCGTCACTTAATATACTAAGTATTCAATAGCTTCGCTTGTTTTTTTTGTTTTGTTTAGTTTGAAATAAGGGTGATACGTTCTTTTTCCTTGTCCCTTTTTGTTCAGTTCAGTTTGTATTGTCCGCACGATTCTTGCAGGCTCCTAGGTGTAAATGTGATAATTTCCTCCCGGGACAACGTTGTTTTTCGTCTCCGGATCTTGGTGATAATACTTGTAGTCTTTCTCATGCGACATTTCGTCTTTCGTTGTCACAACCATTCGCTTCAAAAAGGTCGCATAAACCAGGGAGAAGAGCGTTGCAGAAGCAACAATAATGCTCGCCTCGACAATCATTTTAGCTTTGTTTTTCGCTTGTGGTTCGGTTTACCCTCGATGTAGCTCAATCGTCTGGTCTCAAACGCTTATGACTCGGACGCTTGCAGAAGCAGCTTTATAAATACTAAATGTTTTCCTTTCCCGAAAAAACCGGTTTATGGTTTATTGTGAAACCTTTGTGGCTTTTACTCAGCTGGTAGCGCATATGACTTGAATTCCAAAGAGATTAGTGGACGGGCTATAAAAACCATCCTGGCATTCAGTCATATCGAGACTGAAATCGTGTATATGTGAAACAATATTGTAGTATTTACACAAATAACCATCGGTTATCAAGACAAATGCAAAGTTAAACAAAAAAGTTCTCGCAAAATTAATACAGTTTCTTTTGTCCATGAGGAGTTAGTGTCAATGATATGCGCAATAACGGAAAATATAAACAATTCGATTTTGGCCTCTGTTGTTTTCTTTATAGTGAACACTCCAGTCACGCACCAAATAAAACCGGTTTATGAGTTATAACTTATTAAAAGTTTGTTTACTGCTCCAACTTACCAGTTCTCTAGCAGTAAGGTATTTTTTCTGATGATTTAACTTTCGAAAACTTTGTGCATCAGCAAATTTTGCAAGAAGAAGTAAATGTTTAATTAGTGGGGACTTTTGTATTTAAACTACCTGTAAAAATAACTTTATTGTAAAGTAAATACACCAGCTCATATGGAAACTGAATTGACAGCTTCGAAATATAACGAATCGCAAACTGTTTCACTGCAATTTGAGAAGAACAGCATACCTTGTCTAAAAGTGGACAGATATCGAGTTTTCGAGTAGCGAAATGAACTCCTGTCATGAATTATGCCGGTCCGAAAAAACTTGCGACATCATTGTTGTGTTCATAGTGTCATAGCTCGAGTTTCATGATTCTATAACGCATGGCAAAAATATAAGTACTTTTGTATTTACATAATTTTGTTTATATTGTTTAGCATTTCGGATCGAGCGAACTTCTTCTTCTAGTTGATTAAAGCGTAGAACCACTAAATATAAAGTTATCCTTAAACGTCATCATAATCATAATCATAACTACACTAACATAAGAGTCGATGATAAGGCTCTTTAATACAACATTAACAACCTATTTTTAAATGCTATAACAATCTATTAAGAAATATTTTAAAAAGTATTCAAAAAATCTTTAAAATCAAGCTGATAAAATCAACACTGATTTCGCTTAAGTGATCCAAATGAATTAATAGAGATATAAAATGTAAAGTTCATACAATAGTGAAAACAGAAAGTCAGACAATGGGATAAACAATTTGCTCAAACCATAGCCAGTTGATAGAACAAACTGGTTGTGAAGCTCAACAAACTTCAAAAGGAGTGTACAAAGCTGCTTTGTCTTAGGTTGAAGGAACCGTGACAGTGCACATTGCTTTGTTCAATGTGTGAGCCCAAATATTTTTACTGGTTAGTTGTTCATATGCATTT